>JAMPIV010004907.1:727500-891261 GCA_024509875.1 Oreohelix idahoensis
AAGTGAAGTGAGTATACAAGTCTAGCATTTCAGACTTGTCTCCCATTGAAGTGGGATAAGGTAATTTATTTAATTTTTTTTTTCAGGTTTCTGATCTCATTAGACAGAATGTCTACATTGGATTTCTTCATCCAGCAAGGGTTGACCCTTGGTAAGTCTGGTAAAGAATTGGAAGAATATTCATCTGCTCAATACGCCATTGCATTAAAGTCAGAAGAAAAGAAACAAAAAGAGGAAATTAAATTGAAAGCAGAAGCTGAACTAAAGAAGCTAGAAGCTGAGAATAGAAGATTAGAACTTGAAGAAAGAAGGTATCAAAGAGAGGCTGAGGAGAGAAAAGCTCAAGCTGCTGCTGAGGAGAGGAAAGCTCAAGCTGCAGCTGATGAAAGAAAATTCCAGATGGAAATGGAAGACAAAAAACTTCAAGCTGCTGCAGAGGAAAAAAAACTTCAAGCTGCTGCAGAGGAAAAAAAACTTCAAGCTGCTGCTGAGGCTGAAATTAGGAAAATGGAACATGAGGAAAGAAAACAGAAGATGGAACTTGATGAAAAACTCGCAATTTTGGAGTTAGAGCAATTGAAATTGGCGAGTACGGGTGCTCAGCAAACAACTTCGAGTACGACAAAGGAGTTTGTTAGTAGGATTAAATTGCCTCATTTCAATCCTTTAAAGGATGACGTAGCAGATTATCTAGATAGATTCCAATTTTTGTGCGATACGCATAACATAAAAAAGGAAAAATATGTTGAACAACTGATGCCATTTTTTACAGGTGACACAGTGACTACTCTTATGACAATAGACGAACATGAGAGGACTAATTATGATGTTGTCAGGGCAGCATTACTAAAGAAATACCAATTAAAACAAGAAGACTATCGTCTTCGTTTTAGGACAATGTTGCCAGAAAATGGAGTAGATTTCTCTGATTTTGTTACAAAGATACGTCGTACATTTACACGATGGGTTAAAACATATGAAGGTCTAATGGACTTATTATTGCGAGATAAGGTTTTGTCATCTGTTAATGATTCTTTTCTTGCATTCCTTCATGAGCGTAAGCCTAAAAACTTAAAAGAAATGGAGGAATACTGTTGTCAGTATGCCACAGCACATCCCCATGCTACAGTTAGCAATTCTAAAGTGAAAGAAGGGTTGCCAGCTGCTTCGGCAACACCATATGGCCCTAATTTCAGAAAAAAAATTTCAGGGTGCTCAACAAAATTGGAATAGGGGAAGTAATCAAAATTACACTCAGAAGCGGAGTAATCCAACACATGATGGTTCTTCGTCTATGCAGTGGAGACAAGATGGTAGTTCTCGTAATTTTAGTGGTAATAATTTGAGACACTTTCGTAAAGGCTATCCAAATAATAACTATTCAAATTTTCGAGGTAATCATTCTCGACGTCAAGATTATGACGATGGTGAATTTAGAAACCGGGATTCAAACCGGAATGATGATTACAATAGGCAATATGATAACAATATAGTCGAAATAATTACAGGGGAAATGATAATCGAGGTAGACCTAGGTTTAACAAAAAAAGACCTTACCAACAGGCAAACTCTGCGCAACAAGAGTTTGATGGAGTCTGTAATACAGTAAATGATAGTGGTAACTCTAGGGCTATCACTGGTTGTGCTTTCGATTTTGGGAGAGCAACTGAATGCCCCCAATGCTTAACATTGTTTGACTCATCAACTGTATCTACGCTAAGTTGTGGTCACCCTCTTCCTGCTCTACCTGCTACAGTTGCGCATGATGGGAGAGGATCTCTCATCTTACATAAAGGTCTAATAAATGATAGGCTAGTCTCAGTACTTTTCGATTCGGGATGTACTACCGTCGGGGTTAAGGAGTCTCTGATAGATCCTTGCTGTGCCACGGGAAAAACAATCAAATGTGTTACATTTGGTGGTACTATGGAAAGCTATCCTACTGCTATTATTAGGATTGACACTCCTTTCTTCACAGGAGATGTCCATGCATGTCTTCTTCCTAATCCTATTGCGGATCTTATAATCGGTCGTATTCATGGGGTTAAGGAATGCACCCCGCAACAAATTTCTAGTTGGGAAGAAAAAAAACATTCAAACGGTCAATGCAGTGGTGACAAGAGCTCAAGCTCTTAATCCCCCAACTTCATCTGATAATAGTAATGAAGTTGATAGCCAAGACGAGCACTTGGTGATTTCCCATGACTCGTTTGTTAAACGTCAAGAAGAGGATCCTTCTTTGAAGAAATACTTCCTTCTTGCAAAGAAAGGGGATCCCAATCAAAATACGAATCACAAATCGTATATCACTATGAAGAATGGTATATTGGTACGAATGGTACAACACTCGGACAAGTCTATGCACTCGCAAATTCTTGTGCCTAAGTGTATGAGAGCCTTAATTCTTCGGCATGCACACGATTCTCAGTGTGCGGGACACATGGGTTTTTCCAGAACTAAAACTAGAGTCCTTGCGTCATTCTTTTGGCCATTCGTGAATAAAGACATCCGAATTTATTGCCGATCTTGCAAAATTTGTCAAGAGGTCAAGTCTAGGGGTCCGAGACATGCTGCTCCTATTCAGGCTGCAGATATTCCGATTCGGCCGTTTCAGAAAATGGCTATAGACATCATTGGTCCGTTCAAAATTAAGTCAGCCAGAGGACACCAATTTATCCTCACTTGCGTGGACATGTGCACGCGTTGGCCAGAGGCTATTCCTCTGAAGAGCATATCAACTGTCGATATCGCTGATGCTCTTTGGCTCGTATTTTCTCGTCTGGGATTCCCCGGAGAAATACTGTCGGATCACGGCACTCAGTTAATTTCGGACGTTATGTCTCAGGTAATGGCTACGCTAGACATTAAAAGGTCTCTCAGTAGTATTTATCATCCAATGTCCAATGGATTGGTAGAACGTCTTAACAGGACACTAAAGAACTTGTCTTTGGCGCGCAACCGCGCGGGCCAATGTCCTTGTTACACGATTTGATAACTTCCGATAATATTGACGATGATACACAATCGTCATATGAATATGTTATAGCTCTTAGAGAAAAGATTATCGAATCGTGCAGGTTAGCAACTTCATCTTCCGAATTTGCGAAAGAAAAAGCTAGGCGATTTGCTAATAAGAAAAGACGCCTACGTCAACTTTGTCCTGGAGACAAAGCATATGTCTTACTGCCCTCAAGAGAGAATAGACTTCTCATTTCTTGGAAGGGTCCATACACTATAGTCTCGAAAATTTCTGATGTCGACTATATTGTCGATGTGGATGGAAGGCATAAAACCTTCCATATAAATATGTTAACAGAGTTTATTGAACGTCCAGACTATTTACAGCCTATTTTCCAGGCGACGGACGACTCTCCAGTTCAACATGGTCACATCTCATCCCTGTCCGTTATACAGGATGAGGAAACTATTTTTTCTGACGTGAACTTACCTCTTCCTACGATTCCACTTATTTCAACGGAATCGTGGAGAGACGTTACAGTCTCTTCTAACTTGTCTTTTGAGGAACAACGTCAAGTATCCTCTACGTTACAATCATATCAGGATGTCCTTACCGACATTCCTGGACACACAGATGTCATAGAACATGACATCATACTTACTGATCGTAATCCGATCAGAGTAAGACCATACCCAATACCTATTCATTTTCAAGCACAAGTCGAGAAAGAATTGGATGAAATGATTCAACTACAAATAATTGAACCATCCACTTCAGCTTATTCTTCGTCGATAGTTATTGTTCGAAAGAAAGACAATAACATACGTCTTTGCGTTGATTATCGCAAATTAAATCAAGTTACGAAGTTCGATGCTGAACCTATGCCGTTATTAGATGATCTACTTATTAGACTTTCTAAAGCTAAATTCTTTACTAAACTAGACTTGTCGAAAGGTTATTGGCAAGTCCCATTGACGGAACACGCCAAACCTCTCACTGCTTTTTCGACACCTAGGGGTCTGTTTCAATGGAATTTTATGCCTTTCGGGCTTATGAACGCCCCAGCGACTTTCGTGCGCATGATGCGACGAATTCTATCAGATCGTGCAGATGTCATTGCATATTTAGACGACATCTGTCTTTTCAGCGATACTTGGGAAGAACACTATGTGGGTCTGAAGGAATTGCTATCTACTCTACGTGAGCATAGTTTGACTGCTAAACCCTCTAAAGCTTTTGTTGGGTTTAGTGAAATTTCCTTCCTAGGTCATCGAGTTGGTCATGGTCTGTTGAAGACAGAGGACCAAAACATTTCAAAGATATTAAATATCTCGGTTCCGAAGACAAAAAAGCAAGTGCGTAGTCTCTTGGGATTGATACAATTCTATGGAAGATTCATTGAGAATCTGTCCTCCATTATGGCACCACTTTCAACGTTATTGAAAAAAGGTTCTCCTAATATGGTGCGTTGGTCCCAAGAATGCCAATCTTCATTGGATCAGGTTAAGAATTTGTTCTCATCTCATCCTATCTTAAGACTACCGACGATTGATAAGACTTTTGTCCTTCGTAGTGATGCCTCTTCCACTGGCATTGGAGCGGCACTAATGCAGGAATATTCAGGAACTCTGCATCCTGTAATGTATATTTCTAGGAAGCTGAATGCGGCAGAAAGGAATTACTCGGTTTTGGACCGTGAATTGTTGGCTATGGTTTGGTCCATTCTTAAGCTACAAAGGTTCCTTCTGGGCGCGCATTTCTTTATGGAAACCGACCAAAAAGCTCTTACGGCTATGCAAAGTAAGGATTTGAAGAGCTCGAGATCTACTCGTTATGCTATTGCTCTTCAGCCTTTCCATTTCACGGTGCGAGCTATCCGGTTCGGATAATGTGATGGCGGACATATTGTCTAGATGCCCACATGATTCCAGTTAAATCTTGTGTCCTAGTTTTTCCTGATATATTTTCAGACTTAGGTCTGTCCTTAATATCATAATATGTTGTAATACAAATGTATTTGGATGATGTTTAGATAATTTAACAAATTTCATTTTGTCCATCCATCAGTGATATGTTGCTAAAATAGCATTGACATTTGTATATTGCTATGATTATATTATTTAGTAATGTTTGATATATGATTGGTATTGCCAGCAACTTAGGTTTCTTGAATGGTATCCCTTAGTTTGTTTGGCTTAAAGGAAATATTTTCTCCTATGTTGGGAGATGATTTGTACCCTCTTCTATTGTACCTGATATTAGGTTCATTGTTTGCATGAGCACAGAAGTGATACTGGTGCTATCTTGCTCATGAACATATTAAAAAAAAAAAAAAATTGCAATTTTTTTTTACAGGGGGGTGGTAGTAATGTTGCTGTCATTTTCGACGGAGTCATCTGTCAAGTTATTTGCTTATGTTTGTATCATAAGTATAATTGTGTCTTTACCTGCGATGTCAGGTTGATTAGGGGTTGTCTTCCCTTGTTTATTCATTCATTGTGTTTGACCTTTAGGGTCAGAGGTTGACAGTTCGGCGTGGGCCTATGGGAAGGTTTTTTAAGCGGGAGTGAGATATACTTCCGGGAAGCCGGGAGGTCCTGTTTTTCTGAAGGGACCAAGAGTCCATTGTTTTTCGGGGAGAATCTTCGAAGTAACTGCTATGGCAGTTTTCCCCAGTGAATCTCTGTGCGTCGGGATGACGACAGAATTCCTTGTGTAGTTCTGAGGATTCATTTACCAGGTAATACCGACCTTTATGCATTATTACGCTTTTCGGTGGCAGAACATGTAAAGGATTACCTAGGGTGAACAGCAGTTCACGGATCCGCCATTTCAGAACTTATATATTTGTGCTCGAGGTAGCCATCCAAGACTGTTAGTCTTATATTGTCCAGAAATCCAGTGACGAGGATATATTGTGGGAGCCGCAGATTGGCGGAACTTCTATCTACAATAAGTATTACTGCAGGGTTGGTGATAACCTATTTAACAGAAGTACACGGCCGACGTTAGGACGAGGCCTGTGCTTCCGGCTATTATACTACAGCCTGATATGTGCAATTGGCAGGGAGTGCCAAGTTGCACCTGTGTGTCAAGGTAACTAAGGCATCTGACGCGTTTAGTCAGAGACGCCAAGGGCGACGCTACGAACTGTCATTATTGAAGAACTTTGCTATTGACCATGCACGTCTATTCTGATGTTTACCTTTTTGAATGCCAAATGTATACCTATCGATGTCAGGTCAGCATGACCTTGTTACACTGACTGTTCCTGTTGATATTATGTGTGTTCCCGTCAATAAATGTCTTGAAACATGCCTGCAGTGTCAAAGCATCCTTGATTACTGCATGTGAGAGTATGGGTTGCAGGATCTACATCTATACGAGCCTAAACACATTCGCGTCTTCATTCGCACCCACACTCAACTCATCATACGCTCGCACTACACATCTAACAACATGTAAACTGTCTTGGGCCAGTGATCACCTCAACAAGAAAAAAAAGACAGTTACAAACAGCAGTCAAGTGTGGTCGAATGGCTGGACGACAAGCACGAAGGTTGGCATCGTGAAGGCGATTCTGAATAGTCTGATCACTGACTACAGTGTTGGTAGCATCTCTGAGGAACTGTCTGATAACATTTGCACTTGCAGTTCTCCGTTGCAGTGCTTGCCTCTGAATTAAGCGATCTTCTCGAGGTGTAGTGACTCTAGGACGACCTGTGCATTGCCGTTCCTCGACGATTCCAGTCTGGGCAAAGCGCTGCTGCAGTCTGACAATAACTGAGTGAGATACTGCAAGCCTCTGAGCGACATTTCAGACAGTAAGACCTTCCTGCAACCACGCAATGGCTCTTCCTTTATCCACAACACTCAGCTTTCGTCGTTGAGGCATATTGTTGTGCAATGGTTATGCAGCACTTGTGTTGCTTATAAAGACAATTTTGTGAGTACAGCTCAAGACCAACACTATAGTCTCCCACATGCATCACGCATTTTTGGAATAGCAGATATTTTTTTCATGCTCAGACATCATTAAAAACACCCACATTTTGGCGTCTCAGCAGCATTTTTTCAGCGTGCTTGCTGAGCTGAACACTAGCCACACGGTATGCTGGTGGCCCATGCAGCACGTGTTGAATGTTTGTCGTTCGAGAAAAATCAATGTCAGATTAATTGCTTATGAAATATAATTTTTATAATTATTATTATTTTTGGGTCATTTTCACTTACTGGTCCTTAACTTCTATTGAAGGGTATATAATAGATACAACACAGCATATAGGAGAATCATTAGAATTTACATAAAGTGTTGAAGATGTCTCATTTAGTTCTATGTGGGTGTTTTTACATCGAATCTTTGTGTTACACATACATAACAATTTTTAAACTCTCTGAAAGACATTGGTATATAATGATATGATATGATTTCTTTCTTCTTTGACCATCAAAGCAGTCTGTGGCCATCACGCCTAGTGGTGTCTTATAGGGCAACAACAAATTGATTCCACTTTGCTTGGTCGGTGGCCATCCTTCGTACAGTGCCCCAACTCTGGTTCATTCTTTGCATCTCAGCCTCCACCGTCCACCGCCAAGTTGTTTTTGGTCGGCCTCTCTTTCGTTTTCCTTCAGGGGTCCATAGCATAGCTGTTCTTGTGATGGCATCGGGGTCTCTTCTGAGGACATGGCCAACCCAGCTCCATCGTCTGCCAGCTATGATGGTGTGCATGTCCTCTTGCTTGCTCCGAGTAAGCAGATCTTGGTTGTTGATCGGCCAAAAGATTCGGTGAATTTTTCTTAGGCATGTTGTGTGAAAAGAGGACAATTTCGACGTTTCCTTCTCTGTAACTCTCCAGCTTTCCGCACCATAGAGAAGCACAGAAAGCACACAGCTCTGATATAATCTTAATTTTGTGCTTGTGCTGTATTGAGAGGACTTCCAGATGTTGTTTAGGCTAAAAAAGGCTGTTCTTGCTTTGTTCATTGTGTTGTTGATGTCTTTGCTTGCTCCGCCGTCTGGTGTTACTATGCATCCTAGGTATGTGAAGGTGTTTGACTGTACCAGTTGATGATTCCTTACTGATATGGGCTCAGGGTTGCTCACATTGAGCGTCATGACCTCTAACTTCTTTAAAATGATGTTCAAGCCCACCTGCTGGCTATACTTACTAAGTCTATCCATTTTTTCCTGGATGTGTTGATGTGAATGTGTTAGCAGCAATGTCATCTGCATATTCCAGATCTTCTAATGTAGAAAATTTAGTCCATCTTATTCCTCTTGGACTGCCCTCTGTTGTCTGGTGCATCACCCAGTCTATGACTGTTAAAAATAGAGAGGTTGATTTTTTTTTTTTTGCGTTCGCCCGCTAATACTTGAGGCGAAATCTCAGGTTATTATTTTATGTCTAACCTGACATTGATTTTACGTGAGTATCCCTTTATTTCTTGTACAGAGACAGGTGTCCCTCGCCATTCAGGCAAATACTCGCCGATTTCGGAGGTACCCATTGCAGCTGGGTCGGCTCAGGAGCCGCCAGTCCCTGGTCGACGACACTCCTTCAAATGTCCTCGCCAGGTCTCGAGTTATTCCAGTCCAAATCCCGGTCGACGAAAAATCCTCAAATGCCGTCGCCCGGGTTTGATCCTGTATCACCCGGTCGCCAGAGCGGTGTTGTAACCACTACGCTAGCGCGGCTCCCGAGTGGTTGATAAGGGGCATCCCTGTCATACTCCTGTCTTCACCTCAAAGGTTAGGTTGCTCTGCCCAACACTACACGTAAAGTTGGCATAGAGGCTTTTTATGATTGACACTATGCAGCTTGGAATTCCATAAGCCCTCAGTATTTTCCATAAACTGTCCCTATGTATACTGTCAAAAGCCTTTTCAAAATCAACGAAATTAATGTACAGCTGTCTTTGCCATTCTGAGCACTGCTCTATAATGTTCCTGAGAGTAAATATATGATCTACACATCTTCTGTTCTTTCTAAATCCTGCTTGTTCTTTCCTCAGTTTGTTGTCTACTGCTTTTGAAATTCTGTATGATTATCCTGCCTAGTATTTTGCTGGGAACTGAGAGAAGAGTGATTCCTCTCCAATTATTGCAGTCTGCAAGATCTTCCTTCTTGGGCAATTTGACAATTATTCCTTTGTTCCACTCTGTTGGTGTTGTCCCTGTTTTCCAGACTTGTGCAATTAGCGGTTCTAATAGTTCTGCTGCTAGCTCAGGGTCTGTCTTAAATAACTCTGCATTTAAGTTATCATGGCCAGGAGCTTTTCCATTCTTTAACTCTTTGATTGCTGTGATGATTTCTTCTTTTCGTGGAATGTCTGTGTTAACATCTAGATCGTTTTCAGCCTCAGGAACATTCAACTGTGTCTCTGGTGGTTCCTTGTTCAGAGTTTCTCTGAAATGCTCTGCCCATCTTGTTTCCTGTCCCTCTGCTGTCGTGATGAGATTTCCTTGCTTATCTCTTACTAATGTAATATTGTTTGCACCTCGTTTTCCGCTGATGAATTTAGTTATTTTGTATACTGTGCTTTGTTCATTTCTCAGTGCTGCCTCTTCTGCCTGTCTTGCAAGATCGTCTAGGAAATTCCTTTTGTTGGCTCAGGATTGGCGTTTAACTTCCTTGTCCAGCTGACCGTACTGTTCGCTATATAGTTGCTTTAATCTGGGCAAATGGTGTTGAATTTCTGGTCTATATCATCAGTCAATGTCTTTTCCTGACTTTTGGCAAATTGATATCGTTTCTTTATGTCAGCCGCAAAAGCTTTTCTGGTAAGGGGGTCCTTCAATTTGCTGATGTCAAACCTTTTCTGTGTAGTTACAGTTGGTCCAGCCCTTCTTAGTTTCACTTTCAGTTTTGCTACTACTAAATGGTGATCACTTCCCACATGTGCACCTCTTCTTATCTTCACATCTTGTAATGCATGTCTCCATCTACCGTTAATCATGATGTGGTCTATCTGGTTTCTGTCCCGACCGTGCGTTGTTGATCGCAGATCATTTAGTTTTTCTTTCTTTAAAGGACTGTACAGGTAGTCATTTTCTGTTAAATATATACAGCATATATAACCATAAAAAATCTGGCATTTTCAACAATCCGGCACTCCTCAGGTCTGGAGGTTGCCGGATTTTTGAATGTCAACTGTATATGTATTGTGTGTACCAACTTTCGCATTTAGGTCTCCCATTACTATAATAAGATCATATCTTGGTGTGTCTTCCATTTCTTTCTGCAGTTGTTGATAGAATTCATCCTTGACCTCTTCATCGCTATCATTCGTTGGTGCGTAGCATTGTATTATTGTAGTATTGGTGAATCTCCCTCTCAATCTTATCAGTCTGTTGTTGATGGGTTTCCATTCCAGTAATGTCCTTTCTATTCCTTTCTGTAGAATAATGGCTGCACCTTCATTGTGCTGTCCATCCTCTCTTCCAGAGTAAAGTACTGTTTCTCCTGTTGCTGTTTTAACTTTTCCTGCCCCTGTCCATCTGCTCTCGCTTATCCCTAGAATGTGTAACATATAGTTTCTCATTTCTGCCGTGACCTGTTTTCGCGTCTCGTTCATTGTCCTGACATTCCAAAATCCTATTCTTGTATCATGTTTTGCGGTCAGGACATCCATTTTCATGTCAGTGGCTTCCTTTCAGCTTTCACCACTGACAGTCATACGAGTCTCAGACTCCGGATGTCCATCCCGCAGCAAAGTTTGTTCATTTGATGTTGTTTCCGTAACTTCATTATTTTTTTTACATAGACAGGGGTGTCAGCCCTATGCTAAAACCCCCAACCTGGAGGACCAGGGTGTCTGCTTTAGTCTGACCCCTGCCTGCGCAAGCCTGTCCAGCTTGGTAGAACCTTCCAGGAGTAAAACTCCCGCTGGCATAGCTCTGGGGGTAAATGATGTGATATAACCTGCCAAAAATGAGTATTATTGAAATTTACAAAATGTGTGTGGAATACCATTGAAGTAGAGCAATATGGGTGTTTTTACATAGGGGTTTTATCAGAATTTTTGTTTGCCATAAAAAGCTTTGACAGCTAGTGGAGTTGAGATATCAAATAAAGCATCAAATACAATAGTTGTTTGGTATAGTAGACGGAGCACAATTGAGATTAGACTGTGTGGAAAACATCTCCAGCAATTTACAATGGGTGTTTTTTACATTGAAGTTTCCATATTCTGTAAGAACCTATAATTGCACTAATGCTGACATATTTACATAAAACTTTGGCTTCAAATTTCTGCAACCCTAGCGACATTAATCCATTCACACACTTTGCATGTACTACATTTGCATGTACCCAAACTACCAATTATCAGTACGATTACATGCATACGCTCTTTAAACACGTTTCGGAATGGCAGAAAAGCCACAGGAAAAGCCTAGATCTACAGTGTAGATAATACCAAGGAGTCTTCAACTTGGCATTGGCTGCTAAAGAGTGAGAAGCTCAGCAGTCCTAGTTAAAGAACAACAAACATATATATATATATAGATAGATACAAATATATCTTCTCTCTGACGTATTGTTTTCTCCCAGTCCAATTGTCTCCTCCCTCACAGGTTTCCTGCCTGACAGGTTGTCTATTTCTCCATGACAGATTGTCCTCTTTCTGATGTTATTATGCCTCACATGTTATGCAGTATTTATGCTCTGTGTGTGTGGTTAGGTTTCAAGTATTCTTTTGATTTTTAGTGTAACTATTGAAGTGGGCAGATTTTGTTGATTGTAATTTATTATTTCAGCTCACAGTGACAGGGAAATCAGTTTTTATTATTAGTGAATTATGAACTATTAGTCATTAGAGAATTAACCATCTTTTATTTATGAGATTTCCATATTAACTGATTTAGTTGTGAATTACTGAGCTATTCAGTGCACAAATTAAGGTCAATCATTGATTGTCTTTTTTGCACTTGCCAGAAGGATGTACCAGTTTATTCTTATAAGAAATGGTCCAATAATCACTTTACGCCATTCATCAATAAATTTTCTGACCTGAATCCTGAAATGCTTCAGTAATAAAAAATACTCTCAGATTGAATAAATCCAAAATTAGCTCTATATAATTCCTGGGCAATCCTTTTTTTTTTTTTTTTTTTTGCGCAGCGTTTCTTGTAATTTCCAAGGGACATCAAGTTACATCTATGACATTTTTAAAACGTGAGCTTCAGACTTTTATCTTCTGGCGCCTGTTTTTTTTTTTTTTTTTTGCTTCAAATATTTTCACAGCAGGTTTCTGATGACATCTTCTGAGATGTTTCCTTGTAACAGGACATTATGAAATGACTCACTAACTTTAATTTTGGTGGTAGAATGTGTACTTATTTAATTTTTCTATTTTTGTATTTGCTTTTTCAGATTTTACACACAGTGTTGCAAATGACAGAAAAACATTTTATCCAGAAAATCCCAAATTCCAAGCCGTCTCGATAAGTCTCGTAGCTTACTTGAATTTACCAGTTATTGCTAATGTTATGTTTCTTCATGTGATATATTTGTCAGAAGTGTAAGCACATTGCTGTCAAATACAAGGTCAAGGTAGTCCCATAGCAGATAGTGCTGTAGGGGAGTGAAGTGTTAGAGACTTCACTATATTGTATCCAGCATCGAGAGGTGGGGGTGACCAGTACCCTTCCTCGCTGCCTTTTACTTCCCTAACTCAAGTATATTGCTGTACAACAGTGTAATAAAGCAACAGGCTGTTGTTACTAGTTAGGGTATTTATTTTGTGGATCCCTACAGTTATTAAAATACTCCACGTAAGAATGGCAGAAAGGGCGTAAAAACATAATGGCTCATTTGCCACATGCAACCAGCTTCCTCGTCAGCAATGGAGGTGATAGGTTATTGAAGCACAAGTGTGATTCTTCTGCTATAATTGATGTTCCCACCATGTGTTTCAGTCACTGAGCCTATGTGGCACTTCATGGAGTTGTAGGTTTCACT
The DNA here is from genome assembly GCA_024509875.1 of Oreohelix idahoensis. Classification (NCBI taxonomy): domain Eukaryota; kingdom Metazoa; phylum Mollusca; class Gastropoda; order Stylommatophora; family Oreohelicidae; genus Oreohelix; species Oreohelix idahoensis. The sequence continues at coordinate 740,422 of JAMPIV010004907.1, forward strand.
ATCATTATTAAGTTGAGTTATGTTGCAGAGTTTCATTAAACCTTAGGCCTACAGCGTCATATTTCAGCAGGCATTTTTTGTCAGATTAGCTTTAGCCTTTGACTTTCCCCAGCATAGCTGCAAGATAGCAAGTTGGCATCTTTCAGTCTAGGCTTTACTCTTTGGCCTGTCCAGCTTGGAAGATTATGCAGGTAGCATTGCTACTGCCAGCTCTTGGAATCATGAGGACTCACAAAGCTCACACACCATGTCAGAGCAGAGACACCATTGCAAGAGAGCACTATTTTCGCCAGATAAAGCTGAGAACACCAGGTGATGAATGGAGGGAGATGACTGATTTACTCACTGTGAATTATAGTCATGCTGCAATTGTGTATATAGTCACCCAGTTTATTGTTCCATTATACAAGAACATATTTTTAAAATATCCTGGGAATTAGAGAGAGTTAGTTGAGAGTAAAGAGGAAAATGAGTGTGGGTAGGTGTGAAATAAGACTTGTAACTTATACTAATACTCCCGCCTTACAGCACTTATATACCCTTCTGATTGAATTTTTCTTCCTATCTCATGAGAAGGGATGTTTGAATTATCAGTTCCAAGTAGAGAACAGGGACTGTTATTCTTATGTTAGCTACCTACGCCAACTTATTATTCCAGGGAAGGACGTTATTTCTGATAAAATGCAAGCATGTTCGATGCCAAGAGCATAGTTGTTCAGGCAGACCTTTACATGAAGATTAAAGAAAAAAAGAATTATAATGTTGTCATCATATTATTTCTGTTATATATTCATGTTAAAATAATAAAACAATTTAGAGAATGATGTTGATAATATTTTATAAATGTTTCAAACAAGTCTATGGAAATAATTTATTTGAAACATCTTGTTTTCAGAAGCATTATGGGATTCATTATCTCCCTTCACAACAAGGAGCATAAGTCTTTAACATACTTATGCCAAGTTTTCCTGTCCCATACTATCAGCTCAAGGTTTTTTTTTCCATGCCTTCATTATCGCTTTCATATCTGTACAGGGAGCCGCGCTAGCGTAGTGGTTACAACACCGCTCTGGCGACCGGGTGATACAGGATCAAACCCGGGCGACGGCATTTGAGGATTTTTCGTCGACCGGGATTTGGACTGGATTAACTCGAGACCTGGTGAGAACATTTGAAGGAGTGTCGTCGACCAGGGACTGGCGGCTCCTGAGCCGACCCAGCTGCAATGGGTACCTCCGAAATCGGCGAGTATTTGCCTGAATGGTGAGGGACACCTGTCTCTGTACAAGAAATAAAGGGATACTCACGTAAAATCAATGTCAGGTTAGACATAAATAATAACCTGAGATTTCGCCTCGAGTATTAGCGGGCGAACGAAAAAAAAAAAAAAAAATCTGTACCAGTTCCCTTCCCAATGTGTTTTTCATTTTCCCTCTATCTCTCTTACCCAGAGAACTTCAGAACAAGGACTGCCATTGTAATGCTATCAGCCGGTTCGCTCACTGTGTGTGTGTGTGTGTGTGTCCTGTGTAATAACAGAATCTTCTTGTCACCCCTTGTTCCACTGTAATGTATGGGTTCCTGTTATCACTTTCACATTGGTGATCCTGTCACACCACCTCAAACGTCCATCCATGAAAGTCTGCTACCTCTTGGTTGTCACTCATGCCGGAATTATTGGGATTCATTGAATAAATCTTATGTAAGTAATAACATCTGTTGCCTTTTTAAAATTGTTGTAATCAAACTGAAATATAGTTAGCACTAAATTGAATAAACCAAAAGATAAGTAGACATTCTTCTTCTTTGATCCATAGCTGCCGACTGTCAAAGCAGTCAGTGGCCATCATGCCTGATGGCATCTTGTATGGCAGCAACAAATTGATTCCACTTTGTTTGGTCGGCGGCCATCCTTCGTACAGTGCCCCAACTCTGGTTCATTCTTTGCATCTTGGCTTCTTCAATTCTCTGCAAAGCTGTTTTTGGTCAGCCTCTTTTTCGCTTTCCTTCAGGGGTTCATAGCTTAGCTGTTCTTGTGATGGTATCAGGGTCCCTTCTGAGGACGTGGCCAACCCAACTCCAGCGTCTGCCAGCAATGATCGTGTGCATGTCCTCCTGGTTACTACAAATAAGCAGTTCTTGGTTGCTGATGGTATTTGGCCAAAAGATTCAGAGAATTTTCCTTAGGCAGATTGTGTGGAAGAAGGACAGTTTTGACATTTCCTTCTCTGTTATTCTCCAACATTCCGCACCATAGAGAAGCACAGAAAGTACACAGCTCTCATACAGTCTTAATTTGGTGTTTGTGCTGTACTGGGAAGACTTCCAAATGTTGTTGAGACTAGCAAAGTCTGTTCTTACTTTATTCATTGAATGAGTAACAGGAGGACAAAATGTGTTTGTTGATGGCCTGTGCTCCTTGGGGAGCTAATGGGTATTGATTGAGAATAAAAGTTTGAGAAGCACTGGTCTAGATTCTGTATCCAGTGTTATTTGTTATATACATGTATAACATGTAAAGTGATTGATTGAGAATAAATGTTTGAGAAGCACTGGTCTAGATTCTGTATCCAGTGTTATTTGTTATATACATGTATAACATGTAAAGTGATGGCTGTTTAAGTTGTGTACTGTTATCAAATGCTATTGTGTACATACACATACAAACATATGGGTATATTTTATACATAATAATATATTTATATTTCTTACTTGTATAGCAACACTTTTTTTTAAAAACAGAATCAGTCGGAAGAATGCCAGTCTGATGGAATCTTCTAGGGCTCTGTTAAATGATTTTGTCTTTTTTTTAATAGCTTATTTCTCAAGGCTAGTCTTGGCCCTGCTTGTAAATAAAAAAAAATTTGTAAATTCTTGTACCATGTATGCACAGATTGAATACAACATGTGTATCATGGTTCATCACTCCTTTCTGTTCCCCGTGGAGCATAGGCAGAAACAGTAGCTCTCCATTGATTTCTATTCTGTGCTGTCTTTTTCAGCTGTGCCCAAGTCATTCCAATTTCCTTTGCCTCCTCTTCCACAGTTCTTTTCCAAGGTTTCCTTGGCCTCCCCACTCTTCTTTTCCCTTGTGGATTCCAGTCAAGGGCACCTCTGGCTATGCTTGATTGTTCTCTTCTGAGTGTATGTCCTATCCATCCCCACCTTCTTACCTTAATTTCCATTTGTAATGGCTGTTGCCCGCATCTTTTCCTTAGCTCTACATTTGTTATTACATCTGGCCATCTTATCTATTTGTAAATAGATGTCTCCGATAGATCCTCCGTATCATGGTTACAGATTGCTAAATACGACATGTGTATGTAGATGAATGCATGACAAATGTAATATATTTCAGTGTGCATTGACTGAGGTGAGACACTAGTGCTGAACTTTGTGGTGGTCACATGTGACATTTATATCATGGTTACTACTGGCTAAATATGACATTTATTTGAAGATTTATGCATGTTGAATGTAATGTTGTTTCAGTGTGCGTTAACGGAGGTAGGACATGTGTGTTCACCTTTGTTTTTGTTGAATGTGACATTTGCAGTGTATTTTATACTGGCTGAATGTGACATTTGCAGGTTTTCATACTGGCTGAATGTGACATTTACAGTGTATTTTATACTGGCTGAATGTGACATTTGCAGTGTATTTTATACTGGCTGAATGTGACATTTGCAGGGTATTTATACTGGCTGAATGTGACATTTGCAGGATATTTTGTATTGACTGAATGTGACATTTACAGTGTATTTTATACTGGCTGAATTTGACATTTGCAGTGTATTTTATACTGGCTGAATGTGACATTTGCAGGGTATTTTATACCAGCTGAATGTGACATTTGCAGTATATTTTATACTGGATGAATTTGATATTTGGAGGGTATTTTATACTAGCTGAATTTGACATTTGCAGTGTATTTTATACTGGCTGAATGTGACATTTGCAGTGTATTTTATACTGGCTGAATTTGACATTTGCAGTGCATTTTATACTGGCTGAATGTGACATTTGCAGTGTATTTTATACTGGATGAATTTGACATTTTCAGGGTATTTTGTGTTGGCTGAATGTGACATTTGCAGGATATGTTAAATTTGGCTGAATGTGACATCTGCAGTGTATTATATACAGGCCGAATGTGACTTTAACAGGATATTTTATATTGGCTGAATGTGACTTTTTCAGGATATGGTTATACAGGCTGAATGTGACATTTGCAGAATATTTTATGTTGACTGAATGTGAAATTTTCAACATATCTTAAACTGGCTGAATTTGACACACTTTGTGTTTGTTTAATGATAGGACTGGGGAGGGGGGGGGGGGCGGCTGGCTACAATGAAGTGAGTAAAACTGGCAGTAAATGATACAATCACTGTTATACCAGTCCACAGGGTCTTGCATATTTTGACGTGCACCCTCATATAACCAGCAGACCCTGTGTTTAGGTTGAACAGGTGTGAGTCATCAAACCCAATCAGAAATCTTAAAAACACAAGAATAAAATGGACAGTACAGAAAATTATACTGGGAGACAAGAAAAATACAACCGGTGTCACATCCACAAAGTTGTCAAGGAGAGGATATACAAAAGCAGTACACAAAGAAAGAGGAAGCTAATCAACCTGCATAAAATGTATAAACAATATTAGAAAGAATAAAAAATATTTGAAAAACACGCTTTTGATGCACTAAAATCCAAAAATAATTTTTCAAGGAGTTTAGAGCTTGCAGTCAAAAAATGTAACATCAAATTGACAAAAAGCGTGGCGCACTTAAGCGCTTATCATATATTTTATCCATAAGTGTCTAAGGAAGTATAAAGCAGAAGTTAATTTCACGCGGAATCAGTGCCCCATGCTTTTTGTCAATTTGAGGTTACATTTTTTGACTACAAGCTATAAACTCCGTGAAAAATTATTTTTGGGTTTTTAGTGCGTTAAAAACGTGTTTTTAAAATATTTTTAAAATATTTTTTATTTTCTTTTTTTTAGTGTTAGAAGAATTATGACAGAAGACATACTAAAACATAATCAATATTTTTACTTATTGTAAATCTGGTACCTTTGCACCTTACGGTAGAAGGGGAACGACTAAGTAAGTAAGTAAGTAAATCTGGTCTAAAATTTCTTAAGCAATCCATTTCTTTTGGAGCGTAAATATTACATGGCTTTGTGCCTGTTAATTTGGTGCAATCAATTTCTTCAATTTGACGGCCATCTAGAGATCGAACTTGACTTTCCCTTGATTCATAATTTTATTATTTGGATTGTTTCCCTTGATTTAGCTATGTTTGAGTATTGCCCTGTTTTACGCATAGAAAAAAAATAAAGCACACCATGTACTCTTGAATTTTTAATTAACTTGATTATAGCCCCTGATTTGTTTACATTTCTTTACGAAAAACGTTAATTACTCATAATGTCTTAATTACAATATTAAATTATTAGTAATTGACTGATTATTGTAATGTCATTGGGAATACACAACTATGCCAAGTTTCAGAGCTATTGCTCATCTGGAAGTGATTGAAAAATCGATTGCAAGATTTGAAAGTGAAGTTAAACCCTACTCCACCTCCAAGTGGTGGTCCTGGAAACAGGCTGCATCACTGCAGTCTGGCTGAGAGAGTAGGGATCGAAGAGGGAAGGCAAACCAGGTCCCAAAAAATGCCGTGCTGAAGTCGGATGTGTCAGCTGAAAGGCGCAGATATCGCAGCTTCGCTGTAAACAAACACAGCGCAACCAACGTCCTTTTCAGGACGAACGAGGAAGAAGAATCTGATATTTGTAACAGAGTTGGCTACATGAGCTTACTCTAGCTTTACATTAATCCTTTTTTTTCAGCCTTCTGTCACGACCACATTCGTTTTGTTTCTTCTAATTTTACATTAGCCCATTATTGTAACTTACTGTCACTACCACATCAGTTTTTTTTCCTGATTTTACATTAGCCCTTTATTGTAACATCCTGTCACTACCACATCAGTTTTTTTTTCTAATTTTACATTAGCTCTTTATTGTAACTTCCTGTCACTACCACATCAGTGTTTTTTTCTTATTTTACATTAGCTCTTTATTGTAACATCCTGTCACTACCACATCAGTTTTTTTTTCTAATTTTACATTAGCTCTTTATTGTAACATCCTGTCACTACCACATCAGTTTTTTTTTCTTATTTTACATTAGCTCTTTATTGTAACTTCCTGTCACTACCACATCAGTTTTTTTCTTCTTCTAATTTTACATTAGCTCTTTATTGTAACTTCCTGTCACTACCACATCAGTTTTTTTCTTCTTCTAATTTTACATTAGCTCTTTATTGTAACTTCCTGTCACTACCACATCAGTGTTTTTTTCTTATTTTACATTAGCCCTTTATTGTAACATCCTGTCACTACCACATCAGTTTTTTTTTCTAATTTTACATTAGCTCTTTATTGTAACATCCTGTCACTACCACATCAGTTTTTTTTTTCTTATTTTACATTAGCTCTTTATTGTAACTTCCTGTCACTACCACATCAGTGTTTTTTTTCTTCTAATTTTACATTAGCTCTTTATTGTAACTTCCTGTCACTACCACATCAGTTTTTTTCTTCTTCTAATTTTACATTAGCTCTTTATTGTAACTTCCTGTCACTACCACATGTTTTTTTTTCTAATTTTACCATAGCTCTTTATTGCAACTTACTGTCACTACCACATCCAGTATTCCCTAACTTCACTTTAGTCCTTAATTTTTACTTTCTGTCACAACCATACCAGATTTCTCGCTAACTGTATATTATTACTTTATTTATACTTTCTGTCACTACCACATCAGGTTTTTCCTTATTTCACATTACTCCTCTTTTTTTTTTTTTTTTTAAGTTTCTGTCGCTACCACATCAGATATTTCCTAACTTTACTCCATTATTATTTACTTTCTTTTACCACCACATCAGGTTTTTCCTAACTTTACTTTACTATTTTTACTTTCTGTCACAACCATCCATATAAGGTATTTCCTAACTTTACTCCATTATTATTTACTGTCAATGGAGGATAGACGTGACAGCAGAGTCCTACAACAAGCCGAAAAATTTAAGAGGCTCGAAGGACACCCCATGTTCCAAAGAATGAATAGGCTAGGAAGAGGCAGGCTCAAGAGAACTAACTTTGTGGCCCAAGCAAAAGAAAAAATTAGCAAAAATACCATGCTAATAAGCTCAGTTGCAAAGAAAATACCAACAAGCACAACTATCCCACTGTGGAAAATAAGATGCTTTCCTGAGTTAAAATCTGATATTCCAGGCATTGAAAGTAAGGGAACACAGGCAGAAACACACAAAAAGTGTATAGCAACCAAGTATATTGACCAAAAATTCCCAGCAAAGCTTTGGACACATGCATATACTGATGGTTCAGCAAAAAATGCAGTTGAAAATGGGGGTGCCGGCATCCTCATAAAATTAAAGAATAGAATCCACTCTATGGCAATTGCCACTGGCAAATACTGCAATAACTTCAGTGCTGAAGCAGAAGCCCTGAAACAGGCAGCGGAAACTCTTATTGAATGCAAAGCACCGGCAGAAAAACAGATAGTAATCTTTACAGATGCCCTCTCAGTAATATCAGCACTAAAGAGCCACCAAGCTAAAGGATTGAAAGATCTGATAATCTCCCTTGAAAGACTGGCCAAATGCTTCAACAAGTGCACTATCCAGTGGATACCAACCCATTGCAACATACCAGGAAATGAGGCAGACAAACTTGCTAAGGAAGGAGGTGCCTTAAAACCAAATGATATAGAGACAACATACGCAACGGCAAAGACTACTATAAAGGCAACTTTCAAGTCCAAATGGGAAAGAGAGCACCCAGGCCATTTGAAAAATGATGCATATCATCAACTATCCAGGAAAGAACAAGTCATTATTTTTTGGCTACACACTGGACACAACAGATTGAGATACCATCTATACCACAAATACAAAATTGATACAACAGATCTCTGCACCTGCGGTTCCAGCCCGATGACAGTCGAACACCTGCTGCAGTACTGCCCAACCTACAGAAATGAACGGAGTAGCATATGGCAACAACCCACTTCTGTCAACGAAAAACTGTTTGGAGATGTCGGGAACCTTGAGTTGACTACTGCCTTTATTAGAGTCATAAATGTGGAAGTCTGAAGGTGAACGAGGAAGAAGAAGAAGAAGAGGAGTTACTGTCACTACCACATCAGGTATTTCTTAACTTTAGTCCTTTATTATTACTTTCTGTCACAATCATTACAGTTTTTTTTCCCATTACTTTTACATTACTCCATTATTTATACTTTCTGACGCTACCACATCATTTATTTCGTGACTAAATTACTCCTTAATTTTAAGTTATCAATTCTTCTTCCTCGTTCGTCCTGAAAAGGGCGTAGTTATCAATTCAACCACATCAGTTGTTTCCTGTATCTAGTTGCATTCAGATTAAATAGCCTTCAGACTCGGCCCTGTTTACTCTTCAATTCTCGTTTGCCCCATCCTTGAACACATTCTTTTCTATATGTAGCCAAGGCTGTCACCTAAACCCTGCCATCCGAAACCAGCAATCGAATGGTAGGTAGTTATACACTGACTAATTAGTTTGTACATTAAGCCATGTTTGTACACTAGCCTATGTTTGAGATTTACTACTCGTGTTTTTACACTTGAAAGCATAGTTTATATATAAAACTATATGTACTGGTAATTATGGTTTTTTTCGTTTTAGAATTCAGTTTAAATATGGCGTAATGTTTGTGTATCCACTATGACCAGCATTTGTATTCTCCGAGAATGTGGTTTGTTTATCAGACTTGAGAAATGTGTATATGAGTTAGTGTTTGATTCCTTGTAAGTTTAGATTTTATGCGAGCTTCTGTTTACAACTGTGTAATTTGTACATTCATAGAGTGTAGTTGTTATATGAGAAGGCATGGGAGCCGCGCTGGTGTAATGGCTTCGGCATTGTACTGGCGACCAGGTGTTCATGGTTCAAACCTGGGCGTCAGGGTTTGAAGAATCCTGTGGTCATTTCATTCCTTTCTACTTTCCTTCAGAAGAAATCAATAACCCGCAACAGGTGGCATGAGAGCATATAAGCTTCATTTAAGATGAGCCAAGGAGTGGTATGAAAGCATAGAAGCTTCATCTATGATGAGCAGTAGTGCTTCTGTGGCTAAATATATAAATATAAGTCAGAGGTGAAGATACTTATTCATACTTAACCACGATGCAATGCACGATGAACTCTGCTTAATATAAATGGGGAAAATTCCAGATAAACAAAAACAAAAAAAAAACAGGTATGAATATTTCAAAAACACCTACCATGAAAAGATAGGAAGAGATGCGCGTTATTTCAGTGGCATGCAATTAAGTTTCCACGCTGCAATGCACAGCTTTTCTATGACAAGTTTTCATGTTGGCAAATGTGAACTCTAAAGACAGCATTTTTATGAGACTGTTTTTTTTTTCACTGGAGAGTAGTGTGGTTATTACATGTCAAAGCTCACTCCATATCTCAGATGTAATTTAGGCTGCTTACACAATAATATAATTGTAATAAACAAATCAACGCGTGTTTAACTGTAGCAGGCACAGGGAAAAGGCATGTCATTCACCTGTACCATCCAGTACAAGCTTTGTAGAGGTGTTAGCAACCTCTGGCTGACTGCTGCTTCTTTAAAACAATCAAGTTAATGCCTGAAAGTGTTTGCAGAAGAAAAATAATAAGAGACTGTACCGAAGAATGTACTTGTGTCATGAAAAAGTTACAGCATATTGTTTGTACACTTCAATTAGTACACAAGACTTTGTACATCCAGGAGTGTTGTTTTTATGAGCTTTTTAAAGATCTTGCCTTTATTTTTATTTGTACATTTGTGTGTAATTTATACAGGTGTCCAAAAAGTCTGGAACTACTGGAAATTACACTACACATGCTTTATTGCTTGGTAAGATGTGTTCCACGTGTCGACCCTGAACCTCCACATCTTTCTGAGATACCACGTTTCTGTGAATTTTCAACTTATCGGTATCAACAGTGTTAATAGCATTTTCCACCTGTAAAAAAGAGAAAAAAACATCTGTACCATTGGTTCCAGACTTTTTTGGACACACTGTACATTGATGTATGTTTGCATGTTTACAAGCCTCTGTTTGTTGACTGATCTATATTTATATATCTATATGCCAGTCTCGATGCCTGATTGTGACAACAGCAGCAACACTGACAAGTGTTTTTGTTTTTGTAAATACAGAGTCTCTAGACTTGCCTGATTATACATTTGTCCACTTGAATTTAGATTTGTCAACACGTGGGTATTGGCCTTGCTCTGATTTGCTGTAAATGTTGATTACAATAATCTTGATGACAACAGTTTTCTGGCTGTCATTTGCACATACCTGGCTCTATTATCATAAATTAAAGAAAATATCACCTAAATAAAAAACTATAGCAATGTGACAGTTTGGCTGTGTGGTTGTTTGTATTATCTGTCCTTGGTGTGAAATTCATCAGACACACACAAGCACCACTCATATACCATCTCTACATATTCATTCATTTTTCCCTTTCACTCCTCATCGAGCATGCAGCCACCACTGCAGTTGGTCTCCTTGCAGGAAGCCGGCACCAATTATTCTCATGCAGTGGTGGTTACTGAAGCAATGTTTTATATGATGAGGTTGCCAGTCCTACGTATGTTATATATAAAATCCCAGCTTTTTCTGTCAGTGCGTAACGCTAAGGGATGCAACTTTGGTTGAAAGTTAGACATTAATTGTATTGTTTCCCTTATATGTACTCTCCCGAAAATAGTAACACTTACCAACGAAGAATGCGCAAATGACGGTGTGCACAAAAATATATTTATAGAATGTGTGATCCAGTATACACACATTGGGATCCTTGCTGCTGCTAGTAGTTTGTGTACTGAGGTGATGCACAGTGGATTTTTAAAACACTTTTGAATAAGTAAAATTGCCGTTAGGTATTGGTGCTTTTGAATTTAATTCCCGTCTTGACGGGCTTTTACACTAGTGATCTTATATTAGACGCATTGTTTGAGCAGTAGTCCTATCCTTTCTTTATCTCATCAGAGACCCCCCAGGGGCATCTGTATAGATAACAAAAGTTAAATAGGGCTTATATGCATTAGACATATTATCCTTTAATGGGACGCAGTTACTTACTTAGTCGTTCCCCTTCTACCGTGAGGTGTAGAGGTTTGGAAGAGAGAGCGCCAGACTATCCTATCGGCTGTCTTCCTCCTGGCCTGGTTCCATTCTAGTCCTCGGTCCTTCAAAGATTGTCTAATGTTGTCCTCCCAGCGGACTCTGGGTCTGGATCCTTGGCTCTTTGTTTTTAATGGGACGCAGTTGAAGTAAATGCTTCCCAAACCTGGCAGGGAATACCATTTCTTCTAGAGTCAGGTTCTGGGCTATTTCGTATTTAAATATTCTCCAAGCTGTTACTTACTACTTAGTCATTTCTGTTCTACCCTGGATTGTAGTGGTTTGCCAGAGAAAACATTGTACTATCTATCTGCTGTTTTCCTCCTGACCTGGTTCGTCTAGCCCTCAGTCCTTCAGAGATTGTCTAATTTTGTTCTCCCAGTGGACTCTGGGTCGTCCTGGAGGTCTTGGTTTCCCATATTTGTCATGGTAGCTGATGATCTCCCATTCTGCAGACATGGCCAAACCATAGTAATTTGGACTGTTTCATTCAGGTATGCAGGGGCTGGGTTTTGAGGCCATGCCGTATCGCCTGGTTGCGTACAGTGTCTCTTGTTACTTCGACCACCTTCCTCAGATACCTCATTTCTGAGGTTTGGCTTTTATGGGTTGTGGTTATTGTCCATGACTCGCACTCCAGGGTCAAGACTGGAACATAGGTCGAGCCATATACAGCCATCTTTGTCTTTTTGCCAGTTTCTCTTATGCTGAGCTCCAAGCTGTTGCTGAGTTAAATTTTTCAGTGGTGAAACAAAAGCATTAGTCATAAAAATTTACATCGGGCTGCACATTCAAGAGGTCATTATATGATCAACTATTTTAACTTCAGACTTGATTACTGCTTGCTAGATAAACCTCTTCTGTTTCTGATTTCATGAATCTTGTCAATCAATACCCTTTAGCTCCCCCAGAAGCATAGGCCTTCAACAAACACATGCCAAGTCCTTCCTGTCACATGACATCAACTCATGTTCTATCCACATCTTCATCATCATTTTCACTTCTGTTTCCAGCTCTCTTCTCCGTGTGTTTTTAGGGTCTACTTCTGCCTCTTTTCCCTGGGGATTCCAGAACTACTACTTCTTCGTTCGTACACTCTCAGACACGTCTACTTGAATATTTTCAAAGAAAGCAGTGGTCAGCTTCAGGCTATTTGTATTTCCATAGAGTTTTTCTTAAAATGGTACTGGTGACGGCCATATGTGCCTTCTATGTTCCTCATGTGCTGGGCATATTTGAAGCAGACGTTCAGCAGTCATTTTATCAGTGTGACAGTTACACTCATCGGTAGTTCCTATCTTTAGCTTGTTAGATAGATGATATCCCAAACTGTTGTGGCCCATGCAGAGTCTGAAGATTATCACTTGTTTTCTTCTGCTGAGCTGGTAATATGCATCATTTTGTGTGTGTCCTTGATGCTGTGTTTCCCATTTGTTTCTGTATCTGGTTCTGATAAAACTCTTGTTTTATGCTTGTATCAGGTTGTGGTAGCTTTCCACCTTCCTTTGCCAGTCTGTCAGCCTCTTCATTGCTAGTGATGCTACAATGAGATGGGATCCATTGTATCACAACCCTTTTGAATCATTGTCATAGTTTGTGGAACTCAACCCTTAGGTCATCCAAGTCTGCATTATTCTGGCTCCTCAGCATTGCAACTACTGACAGTGCGTCTGTGAAGAAAACAGCTTGTCTCTCTGTGCTTTCCTCTGCCATTAGAACCATTCCAGTATGAGGACTGCTTTGTAATATTTTTATCAAACTTGTGCTGACCTAGTATTTTGACATCTAAATAGCCCTAAAGGTTACACAGTATGTTTAAAGTTTAAATGTTATTAAAATATCAGATTGTATGTAACTTCTCTGATTTCCAAACCAAAGTAAGCAAAGCTGAAACATCTCATTAGTGGGACAGGCAGGTAAAGAGGGAAATAAAGAAAGATAGACACGAACAAAAACCATTCCCAGTTTTCTCTGTACTTTATATTCTCTCTGCAGTTTTAAGGTCTGCCACGTTTATTTCTATACTGTGATCTGATATCCCATGTTTCTGTTCTCAAAGGCCCATTATGTAACAATGGCTGTATATAATTGTTTGTCTGGTTATCTTTGTTGCCTTTTTCCTCCCATTAGCCAAGACATCTTCCAAGATTCGATCCCCAGTTGAGGTGGGATTTTTTAAAACAGCAAATGACTCCGGGGTCGACCCAGCCTCATAAATTGGGTACCAGAGAAACTCGGGGAAGGTTAAAGGCGGCCAGCGTGATGCTGACCACATCACCCCTAGCATACATGCCACATGCTATGGTTTACCCATAATCTGTACAAGGTGTTTGCGTTTTCAGATGTGTACACCCTGTACATAATTTCTGTACAGGTTTTCTAACCCATTCCCCTTATTATTGTGTCTCAGAGTTCTTTTATAAGGTCCTATTGAACACAGGATTTCCCAGTCTGTTAGTGATAATTAAGCACAGAAATAGATTAAATGATGACACCATCACATTACTTTTACAGTGTAAAATAAACTCAGACATTTATTGTTTGGGTTTTAAAATAAGTGAAGACCTGCTTTAAAAGGCAAAGTCCCCGTGCCTCATTTACAATGCAGCCCACTGTAATTGAAAATTTTTTACACGAATTAACTCTTTTGATATGTTTTTTCCCCGTCTTTGTACAGGTTTTGAAGGTCTTTGTACAGGGTTTTGGATTTTTTGTACAGGTTTTTCATCTCCGAGGTGTAGCATGTATGCCCCTAGTGTGCCTTATGGTCAAGAAAATATGCCTCAATGAGCATGTAACAAGATCCTTTACCGTACCTAAGACATCTTAGCATGGCAGAGTTGTCAGTCCCATGCAAAACCTCTCATCTCGAGGATAAGAATTTTCTGTCAAGGTTTACCTGCCAAGGTATCCCTCAATTCTCAGTAAGCTATAAAACTCTTGAAATATTGTCACATCAAAAAGACTATAGTAACATTCACGCACAGAAAGAACATGGTGAGGTGACTGTTGAATACATGGAGATTGTTATAAGCGACAAGCCAGATTTTTCCTGGAGTAAGGTGAAGATGACAGCACATAAACAGAATATGCTGGAAGAAAGTTGTTGACCCTTTATGCTCTGTCAGGTCTCATCTTTAAGTACCATGACTGCTGGCATAGGCGAGTATGTCTCTCCACAACTACCTGTCTTCATCACTGTTTATCAATTCAGTTGTTCTTTCCATGTCAAACTGTCCAGTATCTTCTCACTTTATTGTTCTCCATCTCTTTTCCCTTAAATCTCTCTCTTGTTGTCACGAAATGTTCTCGTGTTGTCACAAAATGTTCTCTTGTTGTCACGAAATGTTCTCGTGTTGTCACAAAATGTTCTCTTGTTGTCATGAAATGTTCTCTTGTTGTCACGAAATGTTCTCGTGTTGTCACAAAATGTTCTCTTGTTGTCACAAAATGTTCTCTTGTTGTCACAAAATGTTCTCTTGTTGTCACAAAATGTTCTCTTGTTGTCGTGAAATGTTCCAGGTTTCTTCCTGTCATAACATGCCTTAAGAAAGTGGAATGTTTCTTTATAATATGAATAATGAGATGTCTTTGTGCATTCATAACAAAAACAAAAAAAAACTTGTATATCGGGCCACAAAACATGGCTTAGTTCTCTGATAAGCCTTTAGTTCTGCTTACAGCATTTTTGGCTCTCCACATGTAAGCCTACCTTGCCGTGGTTGGAGAGCTTGAGCGCCCCAATGATCCCGGGAGCTATGCCGGCGGGAGTTTTACTCCTGGCAGGGTCACCCAAGCCGGACAGGTCCTGGGTGAGGGGCCAGACTAAATGGGCTGAGGAGTGGGTGGAACCCTATAGGTGTAGATGCAGAACCCACCGGCGAGTGGTACATGCTCTGGTCTGCACCAATCCACCCCCACTTCATGGGTTAAATGCTTTCTTGCCTCATTCTTCACTGTTTGTCGTCTATCACGCCCACGGCGACCGTTGCCTCAATTGGCTGTGTGTGGTGTACCCGGAAACGGGGCCTCCCAGCACTGAGGCACAGTTAAGTCCCCGATGTCACTTATCGGTGCAGAATTGAGAGAGATGGCTGAGCATCACAATCCCCCCTGTGTTGCAGCATGATGAGAACCCAGCATTGCACACTGAACTTGGGGGGATCACTTGGGCACCAGACTTAATACTGGCTCTTGACTGGATGGCCGCATGCAGGAGATTTCTACAATGGAGGGTTGGCAGGTGGTGGGTATCTGGAAGTGGCTCTGTGCAGGACGTGAGGATTCCTTGGGAGAGCCCAAAACCAGAGCACAGCATTGTGCAAGCTCTGCATAGTTGGAGAGCCCCCTGGATGACGGGGAATGCACAGTGTGCTACCCCACCTATCCCCAACTGCTAACTTAGAACCAGAAGTGGGGTCCTCTGTATGCGTGCCAGGCCAGGATAAAACGCCTGGGAAAGAGACTGGAGCTCAGAACTCCCTAACTCAAAGTTGCAGGATGGCAGAAAAGCCACGGGAAAGACAGGGCTATTTTGAAGATAACGCAACCATATTTTCACCATACGAGCTCGGACGCCGCCTCGGTAAACAAGGTCCGCGCAGAGCAGTGACACCCCCAGGCTGCTTGCGAATAGTCTACTACTGGGAACATAAACAGATTAGGGATGAGCCCACTCTCCCGTTGAGCATTTGCTAAAGTCGTAGATACTGGGCCAGAAGGCGCACCGGAAACCACAGTATCATGCAACTCGCTTTTTTTTTTCTATGGAGAGTACACCGTCAAATAAATCTCGTTCTGGTGCTCGCCCTGTGGAGCTCCACCAGGCAGGTGCAGTGCCGGGCTCTGAGCCTCGACAGAGCCCACCCTCAGCTACTGGAGGACCCTCTAGACCGTCTTGTGGAGTCAGCAGACGGCGGAGGAGAACTACTGACCAAAACAAAACAGAAAAAGAGAAACCCAGAGTGCCACTTGTCATAATGCACTGGAATGCAGAGGGAGTGAACAGCAAGCAGGCTGGATACAGCAAAAAGACAGAGCTGGAAAACATCTTGTATGAGAAGCAAGTCAGTGTTTGCTGTATCCAAGAGACTCACTTGAAAGCAGATCAAACCTTTAAAATAAGGGGATATCAATGCTTCAGATCCGACAGAAAAGATAGACGAAAAGGAGGAGTACTTACTCTTGTAAGGAATAACATTCCTGCACACGAAAGGAAAACCTTCATGGATGGAGCAGAATATCAGCTGCTGCAGATAAAGGTAGACAAGATGGAAATAGAACTCCTGAACTATTACTGTCCGAACAACAAACCTCTGAGTCTCAGCTCTATACAGGTACCAGCCACCAACTTTATAGCAGTTGGAGACTTTAATAGCCACTCCCAGAGCTGGGGCTATAACCATCTGGATCACAGAGGTGAAGAGGTTGAAACTTGGCAAGATGATCACTCCCTAATCCTAGTCAATAATGCCACAGATACTCCTACCTTCTACTCCAGAGGATGGCACACAACTTCAACACCAGATCTTGCCTTCTCCACACCAGATATAGCTGGATCTATTAGTAGAGAAGTAGGAGATCAACTAGGGGGAAGCGACCATCGCCCAATCTTTCTTACTGTCCAGAGTGCAACTCTCAGTACAGGCCCAGTCATTACAAGATGGAACTACAAAAAAGCCAACTGGGGTTTATTCAGGCATCAGGTGAACACGCTGCTGTCTACCCTCAAGGTACAGAACCGAGATATTAATGAAGTGGTAAAAGACTTCAACAGATGCATACTACAAGCTGCAAAAGAAACCATTCCCAAAGGATGCCGGCGTAACTACATACCATACTGGTCCAGCACACTCCAAGAACGTCAGGAAGCTATGGACAAGGCTAGAAAGAACGCAGAGTCTCAGCCTTCACTTGAAACTCACAACAAATGGAAAAAGGCTGTAGCAGAGTTTCAGAGAACAAAGCTAGAAGAAAAACGGAAAAGCTGGAGAACTAAAACGGCATCGCTGAACCTTGAGAAAGACGGCAGGAAACTTTGGAGATTAGTCAAGTCTCTAAATGAAGAGTGTTCCTCACCAAGGCAGACTATCACATTGGATGAAGGTGGCAAACTTTTCAGAGGAAAACAAGCTGCAGACTTGTTTGCTAGAAGATACAGTTCAGAAAGCAACTTACCCATTAACATAGACCATCAGAGAGAGATAAGAAAAGAAATACTGGCAACCATGGGACAGACAGATACTCCTGCCCCAATGAGGGAACCCATCACACTAGGAGAACTACAGAAGGCTATTTCCAAGCTTAAGTTTCAAAAGTCACCCGGCCCAGACAAAATCAGCAACGAAATGCTAGTAAATCTGAGCTCAGCAGCAAAGACAAAACTGCTTGAGATATTCAACCACAGCTGGTTGAAAGGAACGGTACCCCAAGTATGGAGAGAAGCCATCACAATACCCATACTAAAGAAAGGGAAATGTAAGACCGAGGCTGCAAGTTACCGGCCAATCAGTCTCACAAGCTGTGTTGGGAAGACTATGGAGCGAATAGTCAACCACAGATTGAAATGGTATTTAGAGTCTGAGCAGATCCTGGTGCCGGAACAAGCTGGATTTAGAGAATGCTACAGTATAGAAGACCAAGTTACTTACTTGTCTCAAGCAATAGAAGATGCCTTTCAGGAGAAGAAAAAGGTCCTAACGATCTGGGTCGACTTCAAGCAGGCCTTTGACAGGGTGTGGAAAGATGGCCTCATTGCAAAACTTGGGAGAGGTGGAATCCAAGGCAACATGATGAAATGGATCCAGTCATACTTGCATAACAGGAGAACTAGAGTCACTCTTGACGGTCTGCAGAGCAGAAAAGTGTTGCTCCATCAGGGGGTACCTCAAGGAGGAGTAATTTCCCCTACACTCTTCCTTGTTTACATCAATGACCTGGTGAAAGATCTCCCTGCAGGAGTGAAAGCTGCCTTATATGCAGATGACCTAGTACTCTGGTGCGCTGATGAAAATGTCACCACAGCAAATTATAGAATGCAGCGGGCAGCAGACATGCTAGTGTCATGGGCAGAGAAATGGCTTATCACAATAAACACAGACAAAACCTCCACAACACTGTTCTCCCTCGCCCCCAAGGACAAATCAGCTAACATACACCTAGGGACAACCGTTATCAAGGAAGAAAGCTACCCCACCTATCTTGGGGTGACATTTGACCAAAGGCTTACATGGAATAAGCATATTGAAAATGCAGAAGGAAAGGCCCGAAGACGACTAGGCATACTCAGAAAATTGGCAGGTACCAACTGGGGAGCAAATGAACGAAATCTAAAGAAGATTTATAGTGGAGTAATAAGACCACACTTAGAGTTTAGCTCAGCAGCATGGTCATCAGCTGCTAACTCACACCTGCAGTCCTTGGACAAGGTGCAAAATCAAGCTCTCAGGCTCATTACAGGAGCCATGAAAACTACACCAATAACAGAGATGCAGAAGGTTGCTGGATTACAGACATTGTCCCATAGAAGAGACACAAAGACCATGATCCAGATGGAAAAGTACAACAGTATGCCAACGCACCCAATGAAGGCAAGACTAGATGATCTGGCATTGGGACGTCTAAAGCGTAGCAGCTTTGTGCATCGGGGAAAAAGACTTATAAGACAGCATCAAGAAGACCTATCTATGAAGACAACACCACTGAAGCCCACCCTATACCCTGTACCATGGGAGCAGGCCAGCAGTGCCCTCCAAATTAATACGTCGGTCAGTGGTCTCACAAGTGGATGTGAGTATAATGATCTGCAAAAACGAACTGCTACATTGAGTATGATCCAAGAAAGCTATCCCGATCAATCATGGATACATGCCTATACAGATGGATCAGCAACTAATGCTGTTAGGAATGGAGGTGCCGGTATCTTTATCTCATATCCTGACAACCACTATGAGACTAGGCACATTCCCACTGGTAAATTCTGTTCCAACTATACAGCTGAGGTTCAAGCTCTAGAGCAAGCTGCAAATATGATTTATAACACCAACTCTGACTGCCACCAGGTAGTCATCCTCACAGATGCACTGTCTGTCCTGCAAGCTCTCAAGGGTGGTAAACTCCCGCATCTGAGAAATGAACTAAACAAGGTAGCTGCCAAAAAGAGAACCATCCTTCAGTGGGTACCATCTCATTGTGGTGTACCCGGAAATGAAAAGGCAGATAAACTTGCAAAAAAGGGAGGAGAATGTGAACAAGAAGATAATGAAGTCACATACTTTGAGAAAAAGAGAGCTATCCAGACTATAAGAAGAGAACAGAACCAACCCAAAGACGACTATCACACTCTCGACCGGCAGGGACAGATAACTATTTTTCGACTCAGGACAGGGCATAACAAACTGAATAAACACATGCACAAGTTACGATTGTCTGCTTCACCACTGTGCACATGTGGATTAAACGAACAAACTGCTGAGCATGTTCTACAGGACTGTCCTCTGTATGACCAGTTAAGAAAGATATACTGGCCCAATGACTCAACACTAAATTCAAAGCTATATGGAGTTAAAGAGGAACTTCAAACAACAGTCGAATTCATCATGAGAACTCGTCTGACGGTGTAATCATCAAAGATGCGATCGCAAGAAGAAGAAGAAGAACAGCATTTTTGGCAACTGCAGAATTTTTCCATAAACTTAAGCCCTAGCAAGGTTTTCCTGTATATTTTTCATAAGTTTGGGAACTTCTTGTATTTTCTTTGGACAGTCTTTAATAGTGAGGCTAAGCCACTGAATAACCTGCCTCAACAATGCTTCAAATAAATTCCTCTTCTTTGATATAGATATTTCAGTATTCTTTTCCTCAATTCTTTTTGTTCAGTTTTTTCCTGCCAGTTCATCTTAACTTAATTCATCCTTTAGTCTGTAAACTTCAATTTCTACCAGCATATCTAATGTATTGTTAATCTCAGATTGGTGTGAAGGAAACATAACTCAACTCTGTGCAGAACTCCGGGAACAAATTATTAATCATATCAGAATTATCTTCATCTGTGCAGCCAAGTGAGTGGTTCCTAGGGGTCTCTGAAGGAACAAATAAGAATGATCACCGTATGTCGCAAGAGGCAACAATTTGAGGCTGGGCATGAGGCAATCAATCTCCAATCTCAGCATGCCAACTCTTTAGCACATGAAGTTCTCTGGCACAGACATCATGCAGGGGAGCCATTAGCAGTAGTAGGCCCATGATTCTTAACTGATTCCGTACGCAAGATCTAATAATAGACGCAAAGGCCGAGCGCTGTAGACGTAAGATCTTTTAAAAGACGCTGATTTATTTAATTGTTTCTTTCTATTCTGATATTTTATACTGCCCGGAATTTATCTCGAACGGAAGTAAACACAAAACTGGGCAAATTTCAACAAGCGTCAACGTCTTTTATTTGCGTTTGAACGGATTTTTTCACATTTATCTTCATCTTTAATCGTGTTTTGTCGTATTGCCATAATGGCCGAAAAACACACTGGATATGTTACTAATATGTGAACAGTGAACAAACTGTGTGATCAACCATAACTTTCTTACTTTTTCTGTGTTTCTAAATGGATTACCTGCACAAAGAGAGCAGTGAAACTGTATTGTGATAACAATTTATGTTACAAGCCTTACGTAAGTCGAAAATTTTTGTTCAAAATTTCAAGTTATCTTTTTTTCCGTGTATATGTTATCTGTTATAACATAAAATTAGCTAGAAAGGCATATGGATTTATATTGTTCATCCAATGTACTTTAATTTGATATATAATATGTTATACTTAACTCATGATTAGACACACATTGTCAGTAAACGTAAATTATGTATGTGTAAATTTTTGGGGCTTAAAAATAATTCCGTCCAGAACTGAAAATAATTACGTACGGAATCAGTTAAGAAGAGACAAAGAAGTGCAGTCACATCTTGTGCTTGTATTTAATATTAGCTACAACGACCACTGTCCCTCATAGCATGTTTGGAATGTCATAATGTAGGTGTATGTCTTTGTTTATGTGAATCTATCCTTACATCTAAAATCAATCTTATATGGTCATGCTGGGAATGAGCAGCAGTGGAAGAGCTGGCTTTAGAAACTCCCATGGAAGGTGCGTTGGATCATGGATAAGGGAGAGATACTGAGGACAATTGATGATGC
The DNA here is from genome assembly GCA_024509875.1 of Oreohelix idahoensis. Taxonomy (NCBI): domain Eukaryota; kingdom Metazoa; phylum Mollusca; class Gastropoda; order Stylommatophora; family Oreohelicidae; genus Oreohelix; species Oreohelix idahoensis. The sequence continues at coordinate 761,882 of JAMPIV010004907.1, forward strand.
CTATTGGAGAATGACACCGCAATTGATGAATCAAGGCTAACATTGCTGGAATTTGGCATCAAACGTAAGACAAGCTGTTGGGGTCACTTCATGGTGTGAATCAAATCTCGATAAAAGTTATTCTCGGATTAGTCAAACCTCAATTAAATGTATAAAAGTTGCGAATGTGCGGTAACGGTATGACAAATGTATGTATCTAAGAGTGACGATATAAGTGAGAAATGTATGCTTGCAGAACACTGAATAGAAATTATATTGAGCAAAGTGATTTCATGTCAAGTATCACTTTTTCGTGACAATAAATATTAAGTCGTCAAATCGAGTCGCTGCATTAGATATATCAGTTGATTAATTTTGTTCACGTTGACATTCAGATGGAAATAATTACTGATAATATCAATTGAACATTATGCCTTCGACCAAATGGCCAGCTGTAAAACATAGGTTGAAGAAGCCACAGAAATGAATTATTAAAAATTGAACTTATAGAAATCACTGCTCTGGACCAAATCTCCACATTCCACCCTTAACCAGCAGGGATGGACATGTGAGAGGATGCATCTGGTGTGTATACAATCATCGCGGCGTGTGTACAACCATCACGCAACAGGAACAATATTTCTCATAGAGAAAGAAGAAAATGGCTGCCTGACAGGAAAAAGGATATTATACTGTACACGGTTATAGATATCCTGCAGAAACATTACAAAAAGCTGGCAAAAACAATACACCTTGCATGATTAAAAAAAGTGTTCACCTATGATGCTTAACAGCGCTTGTCAATCAATCAATCACTACTCTTTAGCTCACTGAGGAGTATAGGCCTTCAACAAACACATGCCAAGTCTTCCTGTCCCATGTTTTCTTCATCATTTTCACCTCTGTATCCAGTTCTCTTCTCCATGTGTTCTTTGGTCTACCTCTGCTTCACTGCAGATTCCAGAACAAGGACTGCCTTGTAATGCTATCAACAGGTTTCCTCAATGTGTGACCTCTACACCTCACGGTAGAAGGGGAACGACTAAGTAAGTGTCCTATCCATCGCCAGCGTCTTCTTCAACTCTTGTTCCACTGGCACTTGTCTTGTTCTTGTCATCAATTCCACATTTGTGACTTTGTCATTCCATTTCAGTCCTTCTATTCTACGCAAGCACCCATTTATAAAAGTCTGTAGCTTTTTAGTTGTTGTTTTTGTTGTTCTCCATGTCTCAGAGTCATACAATAGGACTGACTTGACATTTGAGTTGAAGATTCTTATTTTCATGTTGGACTTGATTTCTCTTGTTCTCCATGTTTCCCAATGCAATGAAAGCGCCTCTTGCTTTTTGTATTTTTATTTTGATATCATTGCCTGTCCCTCCAACTGTATCTATATTACTACCAAGATATGTGTACGATTCTACATCCTTTAGTGGTGTTTCTTCAAGTTCAATCTTGTTATCATTTTTTGCATTTATTCTCATAAACCTTGTCTTTTCCGTGTATTTTCATGCCCACTTGTTGTGACCTCTCAAGAATTTTCATTTTCTCTTGCATCTGATTATGGGACAGAAGAGCCAAGTCATCTGCAAAATCCAGATCATCAAGCTGTTTAGTCAGATTCCACTGGATTCCATTTCTGTTATGTGATGTCGATGTTTTCATAACCCAATCTATTGCTAGTAAGAAAAGAAATGGAGACAAGAGGCATCCCTGTCTCACTCCTGTTCTTATCCTAAACGGTTTTGTAAGTTGTCCTTCATGAAGAACTCTGCATGTCATGTCTTCATAAGTCTTCTTTATTAAGTTAATGATCTTCATGGGAACTCCATAATGCCTCATCAGTTTCCAAAGTGATTCTCTGTCTACACTGTCAAATGCCTTTTCGTAGTCCACGAATCCGATGTAAAGCGGTGAATTTCATTCCAGACTTTGTTCAACTATTATTCTCAATGTGGCTATCAGGTCTGTACAGGATCTGTTTTGTCGAAAATCTGCTTGTTTATCTCTCAGTTGCTTGTCTATGGACTCTTTTAATCTCTCAAGGATGATTCTGTTTAATACTTTTCCTGGCACTGATAGTAACATTATTCCTCTATAATTTGTGCACTCTTGTAAATTTCCCTTCTTAGCCGGAATGCATGGACGCTATTTTAACTGAGTGATGCCCCGACCATGAGGATGCTCCTTAGTCTGTAGCATAGGTCCCCTGGCTCGAGTTTTGTCTTTGAGATTATCAAGATCAGGTTGTGAGACAACCTAGAGAATTGAGAAATCATTCTCGACATATAAAGTTTTTTTAAAATATAAACTACTGAGATTTTGTTTTAGCGCAGAAATCGATAAGCTAGCAAGTAAAATTTCTACAGTAAAAGTTGAGAAGATTAATGTAGAGCCTCCTCTGATTTCACCTTGCATAGAAGTGAAGGAAACAATGAAGAATTTTAAAATTGGAATTGAAAAGGGTAAAACACCTTATTTTCCCTGCATGGATTGAAGTTGTAACCTGAAGCTTTGTTGTATATAAATGCTGACATTGTGTAAATACCAGTTCTTGTTGAATTACGTTCAATAAACTTGTGATTGAACTTACTGCATTCACTCAACTATGTAAGTTGCTGTTTGGAAAGTTACAGTTGGATAATTTAAAACCACTATATGATTGTTTGCTTCTTACTGAACCTAAAAGGGTAAGAACGAACCTGGAAAGAAAATTAGGTAACGTCAAGAATCTCCATCTCAGGCGGAAGGCCTGTAACCACTTGAATAACATTGAAAGGATTATCTTTGAAAGAAAATAATCAAGAGAACTATACTGTTCAAAAAAAGAAACGCATAGCATTCCGAGGGCGCGTTTTTTTTTTGAGTTTGTAAGTAAAATTTGGTGCTAGGGTATATAAAAACCAGCCTCAAATGTTCTTTACAGTGTCAAATGCACGTGTTGACCTGAATTGTGTTCGTTTTTGTAATCGTTACAACGCAGTAGTCAATAGTGTTTATGACGCAATTTTTGACCACAGCTCATGTTGCGCGCACGTGAAAGCAACAAAATTTGGGGTGAACACTATTCACTGTCTACGCAACTGAAACCCTATAAAAAGATAACGCTACACACAAAAAAATTCAGTTCATTTTCAAGCAGACATTTATGGCGTCTCTATCGATAAATTTAAGGAACATTGCTATTGACCGACTGCATGCAGGCTGCCAGGCATCTAAACGTGCATCAGAGTACCATCAGTCAACTTTGGCACCGGTTTCAAGCCACTGGCTCAGTTAAAGACCGGCATCGCAGTGGACGACCGAGAGTGACAACAGCAGCGGAGGATCGCTTTATTCGGCTTCGTCACCTCAGAGACAGGTTTACAACAGCTTCCTCAACTGCCCAGTCATTGCCTGCAGGACGTCATGTGTCTGATCAAACTGTCCGGAATAGACTGCATGACGCTGGACTTTGGGCACAATGACCTCACCGAGGACCTGTCCTTACGCGCCGCCATCGCCAAAATCGACTTCTTTGGGCCAACCAACATCGTCCCTGGGCAGCTGACAATCAATGGAGACGTGTCTAGTTTAGTGACGAATCTTTCTTTTTGTTGCAGCGTCATGATAGATGGCGTAGGGTCTACCGTAGGCGAAATGAACGTTTTGCCCAAAATTGCGTTGATGAAGCTCCGCCGCACGGTGGTGGAGGTGCAATGGTGTGGGGAATGATCAGTTACAACGGAAGGAGTCAATTGGTGCACAATGAAGGAGGCTTGAATGCGCAACGATATGTCAATGAAATTCTTCGACCCCATGTCCTTTCACTTTTGGCTGCCCAAAGGTCTGTGTTTCAATAGGACAACGCCAGACCCCATTGTGTACGGTTGACCACGCAGTTCCTGACTGCCAACAACATTCTCACCCTTCCCTGGCCATCCCTGTCTCCAGACATGAGTCCGATTGAGCACCTGTGGGATGAGCTGCATAGACGTGTTTTTCGCCAAGACGTTGCTCCAGCCAATTGTCGTGATCTGTTCCAGGCACTCCAGGAAGAGTGGGCAGCCATCCCACAGGCCCACATCAAACGTCTGATCGCATCCATGCCCACGAGATGCCAGTCGCTGATCGATGCAAGAGGAGGCCACACACCATACTAACGGGAAAGCCCGTTCGCCAAAAAACTCTCGTGACCCAGATGCAAAACAACTGTCAATTGATTGGTTGAACCCTAAGGTATTCTTGTGTGCAATTTGAACAATTAACTCATTACATTTAAAAAGTTATTGAATGTCAAAATTATGGCTATGTGTGTGCCTTCAGTAGCTATGCATTTCTTTTTTTGAACAAGTATACTTGCACATTCAACTGACACGAGCACAATGGGAACGCATGGATTAGGTATGATGAACGAGAATGGGGAACTATTAGCTAACTTCTGTGCTTCAAATTAACTAGCTATAGGAGGAAGCATATTTCCACATAAAAGAATACATAAAGCAACATGGATATCATCAGACCACAGAACTGAGAATCAGATTGATCACATATGCATAAGTAAGAAGTTTAGGTCATCATTGAATGATGTAAAAGTATGTAGAGGAGCAGATGTTGGTATCAGACCACAATCTTCTGTTGGCTAAAACAAAACAGCACTTGTAAGAAACAAACAAACAAAAATACGTAAGAAATCAAGATGTGTAAGGACACATTTTAGAATGACCTCTGTTAAAGATAGTTCAAACCTTCACTCATCCTGCCTTTCTAAACCCAATAAGAAACGTCACACATGGGTTCTTTTTGTGTGTGCATATTTTACTTTTATTCCAGTTCATTTCTATTACAGACCAAAAAAAAAAACAATCTAAATGAACAGACAGATATTAAATAGAAATAACCTGACACACACACACGATCTTGGCGCTGTACATGTAATAGTCACAATCAGACTTGCACACCCTAGCAATGCAAAAACATGGAGCATACATTCATAATAACATATGTACTGAGTTTTATTCACAATTTTATGTAAATATAAATAATTCTGCAAAGCTGATGAGCACTAAAACTGTTTCTGCCAAAATGTGAAGAATGAAGAAGGCAAAAACCAAATAGTTAAGCTCACACTACAAGGATAAAAATGAGATATTTGTCAGACTTCAGGCTTTTCCTCACAGGTGAGTGCAACAAGCTATAAATGCCTTGCTGCTCTGGTAAGTTTTTAGGTAATATCTAGATGCAGACTTTCTGACGTTCACAACACTAGTTTATTTTTACATCATCTCATGAATACAAGCTAAGACTGTCATGGAATAATCTGAAATGCTCTTAAAACATTAACAGCTTATACTATTATGAGAGACAGTCCTCAGGTAGGTACACATTTCGTTTATTACCTGTAACTGCCTCATTCAATTCGCATCATCTGTGCTAGAGACTGCAGGAGTCTATCTGTAGGTAAAGGCTTTAACAAGGTCACACAAAAACTAGTCAGTGAACTCCAGCATTTATCAAGTTTATACATCTGAGAACAGCTGAGCAAAAATTTTGGTACCAATAAGTCAGAACAGCCTTTGCCAATCTAAACAAATTATGGACATCTCAGTACAGCAATTACACAAAATTAAAATTATATATATGAGAGTTGTGTAATTTCTATACAGTGCAAAGGAAATGTCCAAATTTTCTTCTTTCCAAACAACCGGACTAAAGAAAATTCTCACAATTTTTGGCCCAAATACCATCACCAGCCACCCAAGAACTACTTGCTCGAAGCAATCAAGAAGACATGCACACCATCATAAGGGGCAGATGCTGGAACTAGGATGGCCATGTTCTCAGAAGAGACCCTGACACCATTACAAGTACTGCTATGCTATAGACCCCAGAAGGAAGGCAATAGAGAGGATGAACAAATCGGAGGCAGTTTCTTGCTGCCCTACAAGGTGCCACTAGACGTGACAACCACTGATTGCTTTGTTCAGTCAGCAACTAAGGATCCAAGATGCAAAGGAAGATGCAAGCAGATGACAAACATCACTTTACGTCTGAAATTTGCAGTCAGAATATCTGGACGTGTTAATGAAGTAGTCACTGTTAAAGCTACTTATGAATACCATGCTGACCCATACAGTTTAAATCTGGTGCAGGCTGCACGACGCAAATGTCTGCACATATCACATGCTGAATAAGCAGTTATCTGTGAATGGATAGTTCATTCAAAAATTCAAGGTTACAAATATAAACATTTCAAAATGAATATCAATAAAGAACTATCAAGTACTGTCTTTTTTTTTTTTTTTTTTTTTAAACTCTAGACAAGCAGTATATCTTCTGTTAGGAATGCTAAAACCTTCTTGGGCTAGATGCTCAACTGCTAGCATTCCAAGTTATACAATGAAAAAAAAAGATGCCATCCCTCCAAACAAAAATCGTAACAACGGTGTTTACACATGACAGTCATATTATTTAATGAACTGAACAACCTGCTAGACCAGCCAAGCAGGTAGTAACAACTACTTGTGAAGTCAGCCAAGCTGGAAACAACACTTTCGGCTTCTTTACTTACAACATCAGAGTGAACTGCCTTGTCTGCTCAAAGAAATAATATAAGGGTGATCAAAAAGTCACCAGATATTTTTAAAATGTAATTTCTTCACTCCCAACCAAAAACTTTTGTATTGAGCAAACGTTAAAATAAAAAGAGTTAACTGTTATTTTATTACGTAAAACACTAACAGCCCAGCATTACAGCCCAGCAAAGATCTGGTCTGTTCAACGTATCATTTCAAAGCAGGCATCAATTGTTGCTGTGACTTTGAACGTCAGTTCATTGGCCATTTTAGGTTTTATTTATTTTTGTTTTGTTCCTGGGGTAAAAAAGCAATTTAAAATTCTAATTTATTAGACACGTGTTAGTGTTCCTTGTTTAGATGTCTTTCTAGCATATCCAATGGATCTGTTGTTGTTGTAGTGGAACTAGGGATGCTGAGCTTCCGCTCTTTTGCAGCCAATACCAAGTTGAAGAGTCCTTGGTATTATCTACACTGTAGATCTAGGCTTTTCTGCCATTTTGAAACGTGTTGAGTTGAAATGAGCTCCAGTTTCTTTGGCTTGGCTTGCAGTTAAAGGATCGTCACTTCTGGTTCCAAGCTAGAAGGAAGAAGCATGTGGCATACTGTGCATTACCCGACATCCACGGGGGCTCTCCAAATATGCAGAGCTAAAATACTGTTCTCTGGTTCTGGACTCTCCCAAGGAGCTGTCATGTCCTGCACAGAGCCACTTCTCAGCTCCCCCTGCCTAGAACTGGGTCCATAGCACAGCATTATGTCTGGGGCTCAAGTGACTCTCAAAACTTAGTGTGCAATGCTGGGTTCTCAACAAGTTTCACCACAGGGGAATTCCTAGAAGTGTGTGCATGATTTAAAGAGTCAATAGGGAGTGTAATTAGCGTCACAGAGGTTCACTTCCACATTTGTATATTATAGCATTGTGCATAGCTGGTGGTCATATAAGGATGACTCCAGATATGCCTCCATGCATATCCAATGGATAAAAGTTAGGATATAAAAATTAACTAGGAGGTGACTTTTCAATCACCCTGTTGTTCTTCATTCAAATAATACAGTAACTCATTCACAGAAATATTAAAGTACTCCAAACAAATAATACAGCGCCTCACACATATACCAGTACTTTACTCACAGTGGCATGACATTTCTTCATACACACAAATATTACAGTGCTTCAGAGATGTAACAGTACCTCACACAGTGTATCATTTACAGAGATTTTACAGTGCTTCACAATAATATCTACTACCACACAGTGAGATGCAGTACCTTGGAATATCTCAGAACCACAGAAATTACAGCACCTCAAAATTCATCTGAGCATATGTACATGATATTTCACATTCAAACCATGTCCCCACTTCCAAACATTAACTGCCATGTTTATCATCATCTTGACTGCAATTCAAAAATGCCTGTTCAACCTGTCTCCACCGAAGACACTAATCTATTAACTATCATACATCTGTCAGTGAATAATGTGAAACTGGTACATCACTAACCTCAGGTTAAGAGAGGTAGACCAAAGAATGCATGGAGAAGAGAACTGAAGACAGAAACAAAAAATGACGAGGAAGATTTGGAAAGACCTTGCACCTGTGCTCCGTAGGGAGCTAAAGGTTATTGATGACTGACTGAGACATCACTGTGCTCCATAGGGAGCTAAAGGTTATTGATGACTGACTGAGACATCACTAACAGAGAGTAAAAAAAAAAAAAACAGATCCTTTTGGGTGTGTATAAAATATAAAAACCTGACAACTGGTTGACTTCCTGCATCGTTAACAACTCGTAGAACTTATCTGAAAACACCACTAGCATTTTCCCCCTCTCCCGCTGTCTAAGCACTTGTACAAGTATGAGCTAAAAATGTATGAAAGGCTGGGATATACATCCTCAAAACATCCTTAGAAATAATTTGGTGAGCCTGCACACACACAAAACACAGAAAAAAACAAATTTGCCTCAGCCCAGTTATATCGCTGCCAGACAAGAATATCTGGCTTTGTTGTGCATTCCCACCATTCTCAATTCTGCAGTCAGGGAGAAGACCATTCACTGATGTACCAGCCACATATCCCAAACTCTATGTTGCTAACATGTTTATTTTCATAGGAAGACTCCCAAAAATCCACACATTTCAATGGTCAAACTTGGAAATTCAGAATACATCTACTAACTTGACATTTCAATGGTCAAACTAAGAAATTCAAAAGACATCTACTAACTAGGACATTTCAATGGTCAAACTTGGGAATTCAGAAGAAGATATCCAATAACTTGGACATTTAAAGGGTCAAACTATGACATTCACAAGATGACATCCACTAACTTGGATATTTCAAGGGTCAAACTCATCAGCTTCCGCACAAAGAGCGCCCACTGACATATTCATCAGCTCAAAAATCAAGAGAAACCCAGTCTGTCATAAGCTGGTTTTAAATCACAACAGGATGAAAGGGCACAGTTGAACCAACAAAAATCATGACCTGACAAGTGGCAACTACCAAAAAGTCTCCTACAGCCCTTTAAAAAAAAACTTCATGAGTAAGAAATGTTACAAGAAATGGAACTGTAGACTGAACCTGTCTCAAGAACTCTGATCTCTCCATCAACTATAAAGTAACAGGAATTTCACTCTGTCAAATCACCAGCTATGTATGTAATCTTGAAACTATTATTCCCTTTACCTCATCCCTTTGCCTGGTCAGATCATGTCTGCCATAAACACACATGCGCTCAACATTCAGGCCACCAATCCTTCCTGTAAACATTTTCCACCACTCTAATTTATCATCCACAAGTGTCATTAATAACAAAAATGCGGGAGAAAGAAAATGGCAAAACAGGCAATGACATAAAGTGATTGTATGAAGAGCAGCACAGACACAAGAAATGGTTAAAGAATCTTCCATTTTTACAAAGATTATCACTTGTATGTGTAAAAAAAAAATTATTCATGATAACCAAAGCTACAGAGCTCTGCGTTTCTCACTACAGTGACATGAATCCCATGCTAGAAGAAAACACCAACATAAAAATTACAAGCCATCTTCAGCCGAGCTACTTTCAACACATTAAAAAGTTTTTATGCCAAAACACAGACTGGTAAAAATTCTGGGAGAATGAATGTGATAACTTTTTAACCTTTATGTGAAACAAATACTTTAGGTTCTATGCTTTCCTCAAACAGATTACCATTAAACCTGCAAGATATGCATGACTTACCTATCACAGGATCTGCAGTAAATTAATGCAACCTGCATTTTGGCATGAAAATCTTGACTGGCAATACAAATGCGATGAAGGAAAGACAATCAGAAACAGGGCACATTCAGAAACCAAGCTAGTTTCTCTACTGTTACTGCCCTCAACCCATCATGAAATTTAAAATTATGTTTTTGTTTTATGTGTCAAGCTTCCAAAACACTGATAGATAACAAAAACATGGTTTACAATTATAATCATTTAGATAAATATAAACATTTTAGAATCATAATCACGGATGCCATAACGATATAACAAGGCTTGACTCTCCTGGGCTTGCTCGGTGCTTTATACATCCATTATATGATTCCTCTCATGGGCTTTTCCCCATCTCATATCACATTACTAGAAACTTATAATGTGGCAGCACATTGTCCATGTCACATTACCAGAAGCACATACAGTGACAAGTCATCTGATGTCATATACTTGGAAACTTGTTAAAAAAAGTAGCTTAATCAGGTGTCACATTACCCAAAATTTCTGGTGATATCCCATCTGATGTCACATTACTAGGTTAAAAAAAAAAAATCAGAACAAAAGCACAGCATATGTTTACTGTCAAACAACTACAACATACAGAACTCTTTGTTATGTATCAGTATGGACAAACCTTATAATTGTCTCAAGTATTCTCAGTACCCACTTGGCTAAATATAACTCCTCACTTAACAAAATGGATATTTTTCTTGATGGTGGTAATAAATAGCACCAGTTACTCTCAGTACCCAAACCAGCAAAACTTATCTTCTCACTTCACAAAATGGGTATATTTTTTTTAAATAGGTGGTAATAGAGAGCCCAGTCACTCTCATTACCCAAACTAGCTAAACATAACTTTTCACTTAACAAAGCTTATTTTTTTTTGGTAGGAATAAAGAGCACCCGTTAACTGTCTAATACCATTCCCCTTTAGTCTGTAATGTAACAACAGCGGTACTTATCACTCTGAGCTGTGCAAACACATACCTGGATACTGTGACAAGTTCCTTTAAATAAACGTTAAAAAGAAATCAGAGTTTAACATTTTGAAAAAATAAAAAAGAGTGACATATAAGGATGTATATGTTACTTGCAGCATCCACCTTCAGACTGTTGTGCTCCCTGTTCATTGTTGAGACGTACACCCTGTTGTCGCTGCTGTGGTGTCCCAGTTGTTTCACTTTTGGGCAGTTTCTTGGCTGGGGAAATGCAGACAAATTCATACATGATGGAATAATCAAATCCATAACACTTCCATATTACAATAAAAGATAACTGATCATACAACTTTATCCTGTTGTTATTGGGGAAGTAGAGGTGCTGTTGTGCGACAAGTTAGGCTACATCATCAACTGCCTCTGCACTCGTGATGGAGCATGCAGCCACTGCTGTAGCTGGTCCACTTGCAAGAAGCCTGCATCAAACATTCTCACACTCTTGCAGTGGGTGTTTATGTGGCTATTTGTTTAACATGATGAAGTTGCCAGCACACACACCCCCCCCCCCATATTAGCCGCCTTGTATGACATAAAAAACTATGATAATTAGCAAAACTGACGATAAGCCCACATTAAAGATAAGCATAAATGGGAAATTAACTCCGCCTATGCCGGTCCCAAGCCTGGATGAAAAAGGAGGAGGGCGGCCTGCATGGAGGCAGCCCCTCCACCATGCAAAGGCACAACAGGCCAATCACCTGTTTGTCTTAAAACCTGATTATGCGAAACGTGAGAGAGAAAACCGGACTGATTCTAAAGGCGACGAATTGGAACGGACTACGACTTATGGAACTTGGAACACAAGAAGTATAAATGGGAAGGAAGAGGAGCTGGTGGAAGAGATGAGGAAAGCAAAACTAGAAATCCTGGCTATAACGGAAACAAAGAAAAAAGGACAAGGAGTCATGGATCTCGATGGCAATACGCTGCTCTTCAGTGGTGTACCCACATCTGAAAGAGCTAAAGGGGGCGTGGGTTGCATTGTGGCCAAAAATCAAAAAGATAGTATCAAGGGATGGAACTTTGTCTCGGAGCGCATTATGGTCGTAAAACTAAAAGAAGGAGAAACCATAGTCAACCTGGTCATAGTGTATGGGCCAAATGAGGATGAGAGAGCAGAGGTCAAGGAGGAATTCTTCGAGCTGCTTCAAAGGACAGTGGATGACTGCCTAGATGAAGTTATCATGCTCGGAGATTTTAATGCCAGAGTTGGAAATGACCATGCTAGATGGGGTGGAGTTATTGGAAGATATGGAGAAGATACTCTCAATGACAATGGAAAACGATTCCTTAGATTCTGCAGTGAGCAGAATCTGATCATTACAAACACAAAGTTCCCCCATAAGCGCATACATGCATACACTAGATGTGAACCAACAAAGAATGAGAAGTCAGTGATCGACTATGCCATTGTTCAGAGAAGCTCATTCAAATATGTCAGAGATGCTAGAGTCTGGAGGGGGCCAGAGATTGGAAGTGATCAATACCTGCTAACAATCAAAAGAACAACTGAAAGAGTTGCTCAGCCTAGGAACTGCCCAACATCACGCAAGAAACCAAGTAAACGAGCGGGAGAAATGAGCATTAGGACCTACAAGCTGAGAGAGCCAGAAATTAAGACCAGATATCAGGGGCTTACTGCTGCAGCGGTGAGCAAACACAGAAGAATGACCTGATGACTTGGAAACCCTCTGGATTAAATTCAAGGATATCATAAAGACAGCTGCTGCAGAAGTATGCGGTGAAGTCCGACTTGGGAACAAGAGAAAGAGGACACCTTGGTGGACAGAGGAAGTCAAAGAGAAAATAAGAGAGAAGAAAATGGCATGGAAACAATACTTAATAGCAAAAACACAACAGGACAAATGGAAAAATATAGAGAATATGTGACACTCAGAACAGAAGCAAAGAACAAAGTGCTAGCAGCAAAACAGAAGTCCTGGGAAGAATTTGGAGAAAAGCTAGAAAAAGATGCACAAGAAAACCAGAAATTGTTCTATAAGACCCTAAAGAACATGAGGAAGGAAAAACAATGCCCTCTCAAATTTATAAAGGACAAGCAAGGCAAATTGCTTACTGCCCCGAAGGAAGTAATGGAAAGATGGAAAGAATATTTCTCAGAACTCCTGGATGGTGAGCATGGTGAAGCATCAGAAATGATAACCACTAGCATAGAAGAGAAAACCAATGATGGTGAAGATGACATAAAGATGGAAGAACTGAAGGCAGCACTGGAGAAAATCAAGATGGGCAAAGCAGCAGGGCATGATGGTATAACACCAGAAATGGTTAAGTACATGGGAGCATCAGGCGACCTACTACTCTTAAGGGTTTTACAGGAAGCGTGGTACAACAAGACCATACCAAAGGATTGGGAGATTGCCATCATAACACCAATTTTCAAAAAGGGTGACAATCAACAGTGTGGAAACCATAGAGGTATATCCCTTCTCAGTGTCCCTGGTAAAATCTACTCTAGAATCCTAGAATCCGACGCCTAGCTGAGCCACAATTTGATGAGGTCCAGTGCGGATTCCGAGCAAACCGAAGTACTCAAGACCTAATCTTCACACTCAGACAGCTGAGTGAAAAGGCCCTTGAGTATAAGAGTGAGATCCATCTTTGTTTCATAGATCTGGAAAAGGCGTTTGACAGGGTCCCCTGGAGCAAACTTTGGGACTGTTTGGCAAGGAAGAATATTCCAGCACCTCTGATTCATGCTATATAGAGCTTCTACAAGTCTTGCAGAAATTATGTGAGGACAGCAAACCATAAGTCAGAAGAGTTCAGGACCACCACTGGTGTAAGACAAGGTGATATCCTATCACTTTACCTTTTCATACTCCTCATGGATGATGTCATCAAGGCATGTAAGGAGAGAACAAGAAAGTATTCAGTGGGGTACTGGAAGATGAGACAGGTCTATATTTCGGAGCTGGCATTTGCTGATGATGTTGCCCTGATTGCTAAATCAGAGGCACATCTCCAATCCAACCTGCAAGTCTGGAAGGAAGAGCTGGAGAAGAGAGGGATGGTCATAAGCAGCTCTAAAACAAAATCCATGGTGATATCACGAGAAGAAAGAAGACATCAGATTAAGCTGAGAGAACAGGTCCTGGAGCAGGTCGACCACTTTAAATACCTCGGAGCTATTATAGACAGAAAGGGAGGCATCAAAGAAGAGTTGGCCACTCGAAAAGCAGCAGCTGGGAGACTTTTTCAGGCCATAAATTGAGGATTCCTCAGCAAGAGAGAGGTTGGTAAGAAAACAAAGATGGCTGTATACCGCTCCACCTATGTGCCAGTCTTGACATATGGATGCGAGTCATGGGCAATGACTACAACCCACAAAAGCCAGATCCAAACCTCAGAAATGAGGTATCTGAGGAAAGTGGTTGAAGTAACAAGAGACATGGTACGCAACCAGACGATACGTCAAGGCCTTAAATCCTACCCCCTGCAGACGCAAGTAGAACAGTCCCAATTAAGATGGTTTGGCCATGTCTGCAGAATGGGAGATCGGCTACCACGACAAGCATGGGAAACTAAGAGCCAGGGATCCAGACCCCCAGGACGACCCAGAGTCCGCTGGGAGGACAACATTAGACAATCTTTGAAGGACTGAGGACTAGAATGGAACCAGGCCAGGAGGAAGACAGCTGATAGGATAGTCTGGCACTCTCTCTTCCAAACCTCTACACCTCACGTTAGAAGGGGAACGACTAAGTAAATAAGCATAAATGGGAAATTCATGGAACAAGTCAAGAGCTTCTCATATCTTGGTCATATAATAACAGAAGATGGCAGATGTGAAACAGAAATCAAGATGATAATAGGAATGACCAAAGCTACATTCAACAACATGAAACAAATACTGACATCTAAACAATTAACTCACAAATTAAAACTGAGAATCATAAAGTGTGATATATATTCTTCATTACTGTTTGGTGTTGAAACATGGACAATGAATAAGCAATTGGAAGAAAGGAGGCTCTCGAGATGTGGATATATTGAAGAATAGGGCGCAACTCATGGAAAGAGAAGAAAACAAATAAGGAGGTCCTAGAAAATCTAGGTATGAAAGGAGATCCAAATTAGGCAGCTAAATATTGTGGCCACATAAAAAGACATAACACCTTGCAGAAGACCATAATAAGAGGGAGAGTTAAGCCAAATGTGTAAGTGGGAAGATGAACATCAAGAGATGGATAGGAAAGAGTGCTCCATCAAGACAAAAGACGTGGAGATCCATTACAGCCAACCTTTGTTGTGGAGATGGCAGCTGATGATGATGACGACATGCACAAGGCTGCAGTAGTCATATTCTTTCTTTGTCTCATCAGAGACCCCCAGAAACTGCATGGGGCACTTCCTACTGTAATAAATGACAACAGACCATACAACTTTATCACTGCTGTTACTGGGGAAGAGGGAGAGTTCTATGCTGTACTTGCACAAGTGAGGTTACCTGTCTAATAGAAATTCTGCTTTCCTTTCATAGTAATTGTACTGCACTACATTACAATGAGGATTAATAACCATTCTTAAAAAAAAAAAAAATGGTGAGACGTGACTCAAATATCAGGCCAAAGGTGCCTAACATATCAGGAACAGAGAAAACGCATATGGTCATCACCAGTACCAAACTCTATGGAGATACCAACAACCTCAAGCTGATCACTGCTTTCTATGAACACGTTCTAGTTGACGTCTGAAGAAGGCCCAAACAAATACATAAATATATGCTTAATGAAAATTGTGCATGTACTGATATAAATACCAATACTTGCATCAACATGTACAGACCCAATTCTTCATCTCTTTAGCTCCCTAGTCAGCATAAGGTTAGCAACAAACTTAGGCCACGTTTACCTGCCCCGTGCTATCAGCTCAAGGTCTGTCCATGTCTTCTTCATTCCTTTCAGGTATACAACATTAATCATCACCATTTTCCTTTGTACTCCTTATACAGCATGGAGCCAATACTGCAGCAGGTCTCCCCCCCCCCCCCCCCCCCACCCCCCCCCCCCCCCCCCCCCCTCCTCCCCTCCCCCCCCCCCACAAGGGACACCACCCCCCCCCCCCCCCCCCCCCCCCCCCCCCCCCCCCATGCAGGATAAACATTTATAACACATAAGGAAGGGAAACCCGAGGCCTGTAAACGGTAAATTAATATGAAACAAACATAAAGGTATGTTTTCAGGCACTCGTAAGAAATAAAGAAGTAGAACACTAGACAACAGAAAAACAACAGACATGAGTGGCTTACCCAGGATTTGAACACTGGACCTTCTGTGCGACAACCCCGCCTAGCTATGCAAGCGAATCACACTATCCTCTCTGCCATCTACGCATTACAAAAAATGATGCTTTGATGACAGGTCAATAGTGCGAACCGAAAGACATAACACCGGAAGTCCACCATGGGCAGTACAGCCTATTAATGACGCAATCACTTCTGTTGTTTCCCTATCAGACAGCATAGGCCAGTCCACACAAGACAATGAGACCTTAATACTGTGTCTAGTACATGATAGTAGACTTAGAACAGTAAGTACAGGACAGAGGGTAGGTTTTGGTATTGTATAAACATTTATAACATATAAGGAACTCATGTCTGTTGTTTTTCTGTTGTCTAGTGTTCTACTTCTTTATTTCTTACGAGTGCCTGAAAACATACCTTTATGTTTGTTTCATATTAATTTACCCCATGCAGGATGCCTGCTCTAAGAATTCACATGCTACAGCAGCAGTGTTTTCTGTAGCAATTCGTTTTACATGACAAGATTCCCAGCCCCTCACACCTCATATTAGTTGCCTTCTACAACATGCCTATTCTTTCTCTGTTGCTTCACCAACCCCCCGGGAACTGCAAGGGGCATACAATATTTGTACAAATGCAAATATCAGGCTACTTATATCTTTGTTAACAACTTCACAATATTCACTTACCTATTGCAAGGAAAATATCATTGACATTCATGGCAGTTTTGGCTGATGTTTCCATAAATAAGAGACTGTTTTCCTCTGCGTACGCCTGTGCCTCATCATACTCTACCATCCTTTTGTTGGCTAAGTCTGCTTTGTTGCCAGCCAGTGCTATTACAATATTCGGACTTGCTTGACGCTGGAGTTCCTTTACCCACGTTTTTGCTCTTCCAAATGTGTCCTGGATGGAAAGTAAAGAAATGAGGATTCAAATATGAGGTGTGCACCGAATGCCAGACACCCTGTAACTACTTGGGCATACAGAAAAAAATATTTCGGGATCAAAACCTGGTAGGTTCATGCTCCAGTCTAAACAGCTGACTCTGCTCTTGAGTTAGGGAAAGCAAAGGCAGTGGTCACTCCACCTCATAAAGATGGACATAGTATGGTGAAGTCTAATATTTCACCCCATTCAATGCATGAGCATCCGATTTACAAGAGTGGTTACAGCTGGTCTCTCGTGGCAAAGGTGCCGAGTTGGAGTCACGGTAGTAACACGCTCCGGTCTACCCAGCAGTAAACGGGTACCTGACTCTGCACTTTGAGTTAGATAAGGAAAAGGCAACGAGAAAGGGAACTGGTCACCCCACCTCCCGATGCTGGACCTAGTATTGTGAAGTCTCTAACACTTCACTCCCCTATGGCAGTATTTGCTATGGGACTACCTTGACCTTTTTAATCAATGCATGGTGGCCTGCTTCAACATGGTTGTTTTCTTTTTATTTATTTTCTTATGTTTCTTACTTAGCTCTTGCTTTTTTTCTTTGCCTGATGAAGGACTTGTGGCTGTAATTCAGGAAATGTTATTGGTCTTTAGTCACATGGGACGTTATCCTTTTTCCTGTTTTTTTTTTTTAAATTTAAAATAAACCCACCCCAATCCTCTACACTGACAAATGGCAAAACAGATTTATGCGCACCTTTAACTTTTTATGTTAACACATTAACTACCGCGAGCCGGTGGGGCCAGCTTTTGAAATCCTATCATTTGGACCGCAAGCCGCTCAGAGCGTCGATCTAATTTTAGTAATAAAATGAATGAAAAATGTACTGAAACATTTTCTGATCTGGTTCGAGATTTTAAGTTGCCACCGGAAAACAAATTCCCAAAGCATGGTTGTTATAGAACACTGGAAAATTGATATTATGTTCATATTTTTCAGCGTTTTGGGTTAGTTTTTTTTTTTTTTTCTTAACCAGCGGCACAGACCACAAAAAATGCGTGTACATCTCATCTAACGGCTGAATAGGCTATAAACTTGTTTCAACAATTGACTGATAGATCTAGCGACGAGGGGAAGAGTGAAAACGGTATTGATTTTGATAGAGATGGGGCGCAAGCAGTTATAATTGTGAAAATATTGCAAGTCCTTGGCCATCGGACAGCTGTTAAATAGCAACAACATATATTAGAGCTACAAATGGTGCTTATTGTAATAGTACATTCATTTATCTTTAAAATGACGTATAATTCATAAAAATATGTAAACAATTACGAAAACTACAGCTTACTTTGTGCAAACACCTACAGGATGAAAATGGGAAAAAAATGTATTCGGCCACAGTGCATTTTTCAATTCGGTAGTTAATGTGTTAAAAAGAATGACACAAAGTATACCACAACATTCATTACATTTGTCTGAGTAAGATGTCCACACACAAAATTTATGTCACATGAACATACAGTGTCTTATCACTGCCTGTCAGGTATGCACACCATTATTTACAGCCAGATATGCACATACAATGTCATTTACAGATGTACATACAACACTATTTACAGCAAGCCATTCAACACCATTTACAGATGTACATACGATGACACCATTTACAGGCATACATATGACACCATTTACAGATGTACAAATGACACCATGTACAGATGTACATACAACACCATGCACAGGTGTACATACAAAACCATGTACAGATGTACGTCATGTTCCTTTTCACTCTCAATAATTTGTTTTACACAATGAGCTACCATCCACATGAACAACCTCATTTTAGTCACCTGGTACAACAAGCCTGAGGGAGCAGCAGTCTATTCTTTCTCCGTCTCATTTGAGACCCCCCGGGAACTACACGGGGTATTTACACATGTGCACATTCACACACAGCTCTGCACACACGTTAGGAACTACACGGGGTATTTACACATGTGCACATTCACACACAGCTCTGCACACACATTAGGAACTACACGGGGTATTTACACATGTGCACATTCACACACAGCTCTGCACACACACTAGGAACTACACGGGGTATTTACACATGTGCACATTCACACACAGCTCTGCACATGCATCAAACATGCATATACAAATTCCATTCACAGACACTCGCACATATCATTATTGTTGATCACACAATATCAACTGTCAGATATGCACAATAATCACTTGCCAGATATGCACAGACATCTGTAAAATATGTCAAACATCACTGATTCGGTCCTTTTTTTTTTTAAACCTGACCTCTACTTACTGGATTTGTGATGTCATAAACAACTATGGCTGCCTGGGCACCTCTGTAATACATGGGAGCCAAACTGTGGTAGCGTTCCTGTCCTGCTGTGTCCCAGATCTCAAACTTAACTGTTGTGTCATCTAAGCAGACCGTCTGTGTCAGAAATGCAGCTGAAAAGAACGGCCATAGTTAGACATTTTGCAGACAATAAGAATGAGGGGATGTTGCTGTAAGACCACATAAAACAATAAGATGAACCAAAAAAAGGCATCATCATCCTTTTCAAGACATACGAAAAATACAGCTCAAGATGGCCATTATTACTGCTTACTTCAAAATGTTCCCAGCTACATGCTCATGTCCAAAGTCCATCATACTTACTTAGTCGTTCCCCTTCTACCGTGAGGTGTAGAGGTTTGGGAGAGAGAGCGCCAGACTACCCTATCTACTGTCTTCCTCCTAACCTGGTTCCATTCTAGTCCTCGGTCCTTCAAAGATTGTCTAATGTTGTCCTCCCAGCGGACTCTGGGACGTCCTGGGAGTCTGGATCCCTGGCTCTTTGTTTCCCATGCTTGTCGTGGTAGCAGATCTTCTCCCATTCTGCAGACATGGCCAAACCATCTTAGTTGGGACTGTTCTACTTGGGTCTGCAGGGGGTGGGATTTTAGGCCTTGACGTATCGTCTGGTTGCGGACCATGTCTCTTCTTGTTACTTCAACCACCTTCCTCAGATACCTCATTTCTGAGGTTTGGATTTGGCTTTTGTGGGTTGTAGTCACTGCCCATGACTCGCATCCATATGTCAAGACTGGGACATAGGTGGAGCGGTATACAGCCATCTTCATTTTCTTAACAACCTCTCTCTTGCTGGGGAATCCTCGATTTATGGCCTGAAAAAGTCTCCCAGCTGCTGCTTTTCGAGTGGCCAACTCTTCTTTGATGCCTCCCTTTCAGTCTATAATAGCTCAGAGGTATTTAAAGTGGTCGACCTGCTCCAGGACCTGTTCTCCCAGCTTAATCTGATGTCTTCCTTCTTTTCGTGATATCACCATGGATTTTGTTTTAGAGCTGCTTATGACCATCCCTCTCTTCTCCAGCTCTTCCTTCCAGACTTGCAGGTTGGATTGGAGATGTGCCTCTGATTTAGCAATCAGGGCAACATCATCAGCAAATGCCAGCTTTGAAATACTGACATGTCTCATCTTCCAGTACCCCACTGAATACTAACTTGTTCTCTCCTTACATGCCTTGATGACATCGTCCATGAGGAGTATGAAAAGATAAGGTGACAGGATATCACCTTGTCTTACACCAGTGGTGGTTCTGAACTCTTCTGACTTATGGTTTGCTGTCCTCACATAATTTCTGCAAGACTTGTAGTTGTTCCTTTCTTCGATCCAGCTAAGACTTGTAGAAGCTCTGTATAGCATGAATCAGAGGTGATGGAATGTTCTTCCTTGCCAAACAGTCCTAAAGTTTGCTCCAGGGGACCCTGTCAAACGCCTTTTCCAGGCCTATGAAACAAAGATGGATCTCACTCTTTTCTCAAGGGCCTTTTCACTCAGCTGTCTGAGTGTGAAGATTAGGTCTTGAGTACTTCGGTTTGCTAGGAATCAGCACTGGACCTCATCCAATTGTGGATCAGCTAGGCGTCGGAGTCTCTGCTCTAGGATTCTAGAGTAGATTTTACCAGGACACTGAGAAAGGATATGCCTCTATCGTTTCCACATTGTCGATTGTCACCTTTTTTTAAAAATTGGTGTTATGATGGCAATCTCCCAATCCTTTGGTATGGTCTTGTTGCACCACGCTGCCTGTAGGACCCTTAAGAGTAATAGGTCGCCTGATGCCCCATGTACTTAACCATTTCTGGTGTTATACCATCATGCTCTGCTGCTTTGCCCATCTTGATTTTCTCCAGTGCTGCCTTCAGTTCTTCCATCTTTATGTCATCTTCACCATCATTGGTTTTATCTTCTGTGCTAGTGGTTATCATTTCTGATGCTTCACCATCCAGGAGTTCTGAGAAAGTCTTTCCATCGTTCCATTACTTCCAGGCAGTAGGCAATTTGCCTTGCTTGTCCTTTATAAATTTGAGAGGGCATTGTTTTTCCTTCCTCATGTTCTTTAGGGTCTTATAGAACAATTTCTGGTTTTCTTGCGCATCTTTTTCTAGCTTTTCTCCAAATTCTTCCCAGGACTTCTGTTTTGCTGCTAGCACCTTGTTCTTTTATTCTGTTCTGAGTGTCACATATTCTCTATATTTCACCATTTGTCCTGTTGTGTTTTTAGCTCCTAAGTATTGTTTCCATACCATTTTCTTCTCTCTTATTTTCTCTTTGACTTCCTCTGTCCACCAAGGTGTCCTCTTTCTCTTGTTCCCAAGTCGGACTTCACCATATGCTTCTGCTGCAGCTGTCTTTAT
The DNA here is from genome assembly GCA_024509875.1 of Oreohelix idahoensis. Classification (NCBI taxonomy): domain Eukaryota; kingdom Metazoa; phylum Mollusca; class Gastropoda; order Stylommatophora; family Oreohelicidae; genus Oreohelix; species Oreohelix idahoensis. Next base: position 783,553 of record JAMPIV010004907.1, read on the forward strand.
GATGTCCTTGAATTTAGCCAGAGGGTTTCCAAGTCATCAGGTTGTTGTTCTGTGTTGCTCACCGCTGCAGCAATAAGCCCCTGATATCTGGTCTTAATTTCTGGCTCGCTCAGCTTGTAGGTCTTAATACTCATTTCTCCCGTTCATTTACTAAAGTTTCTTGCGTGATGTTGGGCAGTTCCTAGGCTGAGCAACTCTTTCAGTTGTTCTTTTGATTGTAAGCAGGTAGTGATCACTTCCAATCTCTGGCCCCCTCCAGACTCTGGCATCCCTGACATATTTGAATGAGCTCCTCCTAACAATGGCATAGTAGAGCACTGACTTCTTATTCTTTGTTGGTTCACATCTATGCGCTTATGGGGGAACTTTGTGTTTGTAATGATCAGATTCTGCTCACTGCAGAATCTAAGGAGTCGCTTTCCATTGTCATTGAGAGTATCTTCTCTATATCTTCCGATAACTCCACCCCATCTCTGGCATTGAAATCTCCGAGCATGATAATTTCATCGAGGCAGTCATCCACTGTCCTTTGAAGCAGCTCGAAGCATTCCTCCTTGACCTCTGCTCTCTCATCCTCATTTGGCCCATACACTATGACTAGGTTGACTATGGTTTCTCCTTCTTTAAGTTTTACAACCATAATGCGCTGCGAGACAAAGTTCCATCCCTTGATACTATCTTTTTGGTTTTTGGCAACAATGCAACCCACACCCCCTTTAGCTCTTTCAGATGTGGGTACACCACTGTAGAGCAGTATGGTGCCATCGAGATCCATGACGACTTGTCCTTTTTTCTTTGTTTCTGTTATAGCCAGGATTTCTAGTTTTGCTTTCCTCATCTCTTCCACCAGCTCCTCTTCTTTCCCATTTATACTTCTTGTGTTCCAAGTTCCATAAGTCGCAGTCCGTTCCAGTTCGTCGCCTTTAGAATCAGTCCGGTTTTCTCTCTTGTAGCTCTCTTTCACTTGGCCAAAATGTTGACAATGCTACATTCAAATGGCAAGTTTTTCATGTGTGTGGGTCACCATTGTACAGTATACATCAACAAAAATAGAGATGACTAAACAGCTTGATGATCTACATTTTGCTGGCAATATGGTTCTTCTGTCCCATAACTGTAAACAGACGTAAGACGAAATAAAAATACTCAATGACAGATCATACGCGAGTCTGAAAGTGCACTGGAAAATTACAGATAATAAGAATAAATGCAGGAAAGGATAACAAGCAAACACTTGAAGAAATGCTCCTACAAGATGTAGAATCACATATATATGTCCCCAGAATGTGGTTAATAGCTATTCCTATGGGTCTGTTAGTTACTTACCTATATTGTGTTTCTCAAAGAAAATTACGAAAAATTCTTGATGAATTATTAAAGTTCATTTATCAGTAATTAGTTTGATGTTGTAGGCATGTAACATGCGAACCACTATCAGTTGTGTGACGATATTCTAAATGCAATAGCTAAATTAAATAATATTATAGTGCATAAGTCAAAAATAAGATAGAAAATAAAATTTGAGTCCAGCGTCTTCTTCCCCACGCCAGCCGGTATGCGGGTTTTGATAAGCCTAATAGCCGAATGAAGGGTACTGTCTTTTCAAATTCGTCCATGAGATTAAATGTAACACTTTTGCAAGTTCAAGATGACAGAGTGATAGAATAAAAGAAAAGGAGGGGAGGGAATGGAAAGAAAAAAACCTACGGTACGCGGCCTCTCGCTTTGATTTCAAAAAGCCAACTCGAGCGACATAGCCTTGGGCGATTTTCAAATTACGATACAAAAACTAAAAAATGTTCGTCAATTTGGTCACGCAGACAGCCTTAGCTCTTATTAAAAAAATGACGTAATTCTAATGGACTACGGACGATTCTCGTTTTTAGTTTGAAAATAGTTGAAAGAAGAATTGAACAGGTGGCAGTTTCTAGATTTGAACGACTAACATAGAAAAAAATATGGAATTATGAACCATAATACACAGGGCCAAAAAATTATATATTCGGATGCCTTATGATTTCCTGAGCAATAATATGGTGTCAGTTAAGCACTAGTACAATAAATAACCAAGATATTGGCAAAAATACTATGTATTGTAAGACGGACTGACGAAAACAAAAATCATGCCTGCTTATTTTTTTTCATAGCATGTTTTGAAAAAAGCTTTTGGGGAAATAAGGACTAAAAGGTACCTGTAATTTGATTGGCGGTAGTTTAAAGGAAGGCGAGATAGGATTGGTTGACCTAAAACTAAAAATATATTTGCAGTAGTAAACATAGTAGTTTGAGAGTTTGTTTTTTTAAAGTTTGATTCAAAATAAATGAGTTCATGGTCCCATTGGCCCATACATTATATATTATCGGAAGCGTAGACTGCTCGTTGCCATTTTGAAAAAATTTTCTGATGAACAAGGAGCAATGAGAGCAGGCTGGTGCTTTTCAAACCTAGTCATCGTTCACTTGTGTATATTTCATTGAAATTTGTGGTAAGATTGATTTTATTAACCTTTTATTTAAAATAAAGTTTGAATGTGAGATACTGCAATACGACTGTAAGTAAGTGGGTCCATGGCAGACTTAGGCAGAGCCTAGAGATTGATCCATCATATGATAGACTATCAGAGAGGTGTAGTACTACAAGATTATATATGATTGTCATCAAGGAGCATAACACCTATCCTATGTTATGGAAAAAGATTACTGCTGGAATTGCAGATGCGTTGTAACCATTAGGGGAGAGGAATACTGGTATACATTGTCACCTAAAAATATAATGGTAAACTAGGTTGTCATGAAGAGCTGACCCTATTTGTTTGTTTGTACTGTGCCTGTAATTAATTGTGGAATATTATTGTATACTTGTTATAAAGAAGGACGCATAACCTTCTTATTTCAGGGTTTTTTGGTACTGACATTAACGTAGTACCAGGCTTGTGGGAACTGTTCGATTCCTGACACTGTTTGCATATTTCGGGCACATGCTGGATGCCATTGCCTTTCAAGAAGGGAAACAGATTGTCCAGCGAGCCTATGAACAGATCTACCGGTGTTATCCTTCAAAGATAAGTGCCTGTTCGGCACCAGGAAGCTCCACCTCTAGTTTAAAATAAAGACTGAATATTAACAAAAAATTCCACCAGTGTCAAATGAAAAGAAAACAAACAATAGTGCGTGATGTTAACCAACAACCTACCATTATATACCAGTATTAACCTAAGTTAGAGAACTACATCTACACACTTATAATATAATAACATTTGTATTATGGACAGAAGATCCATGGTGTTATTTAATTGATGTAAATAATTCTTTTGATTTCACTTTCAGTCCTGATTCAAAACAAACTAGAACCAGGACAATAAATTGTAAAAAATTTAACTTTTACCCAAAATTCAACCACTGACTTACTAAAGATAGTCTTTTAACTCTTAGTATACGAGCTAATTTCATGACTACCATTACAGATTTTGCAATAAATAATTTATTTATAAAGATAACATAAAGTGTTATATATCAAAATGTGAAGAAATGAAACCCCTATATCATGCACGTAACTAAATTGTTCAGTGGTTTTAAACATGCATTCAGCTATAAATTTTCGCTATTGACGGGGATCGATCATCGGCCTCTCTAGAAGGCCGCTCGTATACTAAGAGTTAAAGTGTAGTTTGTATGTGATTGTCGTAGTACTGTTGTGTTGTGTTGGATAATAAAATAATTGTTTATATGTTTAGTTGGTTAATGCAACATTACACTACATATTCATAACCCTAGACACCAAACGTAGTCATCATACATTCTAGTCAAAGAATAAGTCTGAATGAGATCATAGAGGTGGTAGCAGAAAGGTACCATGTAAACTTACCATCATATTTGTTATATTCAGGGACCTTCACAGCTGACCTCATTCAGTACACTAAGAGTACATAACAACATTTCTTAACATCAAATCCACCACATATATTGGGACGCTCGTCTGGGATTTAAATTTTTCCTGGTACCCACCACATATATATTGGGTAGCTCGCTTCCAGGATTTTTAAATTCTTATAATATTACACTGACTAACAAAAAAAAACTTTTTTTTTCTTTCTCTAACATTTCTATGTTTTTCTGGTCAATTTTAATGCGCTGTTTTTAAATCTGCAAACCGTTTTTCTCTATCAGGTCGGGATCTCTAGAAATACGCAATTGAAGTTTTTTAACAACGCATACAGTATTACAACATCATTCGTACAAGAAGTATAACAGTTATGTAGGCTTGAATTTCTTTGCAGTCGACTTTCGTCGGTGAATGGCATGTGGTACATCGCGATGAAGCACCCAACAATAATCGGCAAGCATGGTCACACTCCACCGTCCTTGATAACGTGACTCCATTACGGCGATATCTTGATGGAATCGTTCTCCATGTTCATCGCTGACTTCGCCAAGGTTGTCAGGGAAAAAGTCAAGATGCGAATCGAGCAAATGGATTTTGAGGGACATGTTACAGCCCATAATTCTGTATGCATCTATGCACTGCTTAACAATATGCAACATAGTCGACAGATTTGTGATTTCCCAGAAAGTTATCGACGATCGATTTGAATGCCATCCATGCGCGAAGTTCACTACCATGTAACAAGTTCTTGAATTGTTTGTCTGCAATAACTTTCCTAATCTGAGGTCCTACAAAGATACCTTCCTTTATCTTTGCATCGCTAACTTGCGGAAACTTTTCTCGAAGATAAGTGAAAGCTTTGTGCATAATGTTCCTGTCTGTTGCGGCTGTCCCATTCACATCGGAAGCAACAAAATTTAGTATACCCAGTCTGCATGCCCGTGAGAATTGCAATGACCTTTAGGTCTCCACAAATCCGCCATTGGTAGTCACTGTACTTTATTTCTTCCAAACGTATAGCCATATTGTCATAAGTTTCTTTCATATGAACAGAGTAGGCGACTGGAATTGATGAAAATAAATTTCTGTTATGCAATAACACGGCTTTTAGACTAGTCTTGGAAGAATCGATGAAAAATCGCCATTCGTTGACTATGTGCTCATGACCGTTTACATCTTTGCAATAGCAAATGTCATCATCCATCTCAAAGTATTGAACAAGTTCTCTGTATCTATGACGAAATTTAGATATTGGAGTATTGGGCGCTAAAAGATTCCATTCTTTGAGTCGCGAACCGAGTAATTCCGCTTGTCCTTTGATAAGAGCGAGATCACGTATTAGATCTGAAAGTTCTGAATGGTTAATTAAGTAAACACCATCATTCACCGGTATGTAATCTGAGTCAGAATTAGTGTCTAAAGCAGGTAAACTATCACTTTCTGATGGTTCATTCACGTCCAGCGGATATTGTTCTGATGGTACTTGGATCGGACACGTGATTGGATCATGAGGCACTGGTTTCGAAACCAATTCAATATTTGGATAAACCACAGACTTTCTAGTTTTAAAAGTGAAACCATGGATATTTGTCAAGCAGTAGTAACAATCAGTAGTGTGATTTGTTTGTTCACGCCATATTACTGGCACTCCAAAAGGCATCGACTTATGCTTCGGCGATTTTCGTAACCAACCTGCCAATGTATCGAACAAACTGCATTTGGCTTCCAAGATTTATTTGCATCTTGAACTTTCGAATCGAAATAAAGTTCATATGCTTTCTTTAGTAATGGTGTAAAGTTTTTTCTGGTCAACACGATCGGTAAAACACCCGCACACGTAACAGAACAGATCAGCCGAATTTCTACAACTTCTAGAAGCCATATTTTGCTCAGAATTATTTCAAAATGCAGTAACTATTTGAAAAATCGCGTAACATATGTCATGCATCTTTTAGCAGTATAAAAAGTAGAATTATGTTGCTTTTTATTAATTTTTAATAAGTTATATAGTAAAAATGAAACGGAGCAAATTACGGTTTCCCAAAAATATATTTATTCACAAATATCTTAAGAACCCGACGTGATAGAGATAAACGGATTTCAGATTTGAAATCAGCGCAAGAAACTGACCTAAGAACACTTATGCTTATATAAGAAAGAAAAATGTTGTTTGTCAGTGTTATCAGTTATATTAGGGTCTCAGGTCCCGGAATTTTAATTACCTGTAAAATAAAACTAAAAGTATTCTTTTGTGGAATTTAAATAGTGGTTGAGCTATCAGTGCCTGTGGTTGTTGTTAGTCATAATTAGAAATAGTTAGTCATAATTAGACATTTGCCTAGTTAGAAATTTTAAAGGTTTGCATAGTACAGAATGGCTGATCTGGCAACGTTTCGATCTGCTGCTGTGCAGACTGCTAAAGAGATGGGCATGGATGGGCCAGAGCTGGTCCAGTATGTAACCTCAGAATGTGACAAATTTATTGAACGAGATAGGGAAGACAGGAAATTAGAAGCTGAAAGAAAGTTAGAGGCTGACAAAGAAATTAAGAGGTTGCAGATTGAGGCTAACAAAGAGGCTAGGGCATTGGAGGCGGATAGGGAGGAGGAGATTAAAAGGCTCCAATTAGAAGAAAAAAAGGCCGAAAGAGAAGCAGAGGAAAGAAGATTAGCTACAGAAAGAGAAGAAAAAAGATTAGCTACAGAAAGAGAAGAAAAGAGATTAGCTACAGAAAGAGAAGAAAAGAGACTGGCTGCTGAAAGGGAAGCAGAAGATAGGAGATTGCAGAGGGAGCACGAGTTACGACTAAGGGAGTTGGAATTACAAGGCTAAAGCAGGCTCTTTTGCTAAGGTATGAAAAGAATGGAGAATTTTACAGAAAAAAATTTAGGAATGCCAAGCTACTGTCAGGTGAGACCTATCACCAGTTCTCTGCACGTTTACAGACCTACTTGGAGAAATGGACTGCTCTGGGGAAAACCCAAGATCTTAAAGAAATGATCCTTATTGAGCAATTGAGAGAGTCCATGGCTCCAGACTTGAGAAAGTTTCTCATGGAACAAGGTGCAGAGAGGCTGGGTGAGTTACTCAATGTCGCTGAGAGGTATCAGGCAGCCCAAGCAGAGGTAGCTGGCACAAAAAAGAAACCGGTAGACAATTATAAGGCTCCACAAAACTCTAACAGATTTGACAACAAAGATCAGGGAAACAAAGGTAAGCAACATTTTGATAGGCCACGCAATGATTATAGAAATGCTGGGTGAGTTACTCAATGTCGCTGAGAGGTATCAGGCAGCCCAAGCAGAGGTAGCTGGCACAAAAAAGAAACAGGTAGACAATTATAAGGCTCCACAAAACTCTAACAGATTTGTAGGCCACGCAATGATTATAGAAATAAAAACCCACAATTCAATGACAGAAAATATGAGGAAAGAAAACCTTTTCATAAAGGTAGATTATATTGTAGATGGTGTAAGATGGACAACCATAACACCGAAGTGTGTAAAAGGAAACCTCCTAACTTCGCTGCAATGAAAACGGGGAGAAAGGGAGTAAAGGCCAACCCTACTAAACAGCAGGAACCTTATCACCCCTCAGTGTGTGAAGAAGTAATATGTAATGGAGTCACCATAAGGTGCTTGTAAGATACTGGATTGGATTTTGATTCAGTTGTGAGTTCTCACCTGGTGCAAGCAGATCAATACACCACAGAAACAGTGGAGATCCAAGCTGCAACCAAGGACGTAGCGACCATGACACTTCCCATCGCCAGGATAAATGTAAAAATGCGATATGTGGAAGGAATCATCAAAGCAGCAGTGATAAATGAACCAATCTACCCTTTGATATTGGGGTGTAGATACGTCTTCTTGGGGAATCCCAAGAGACCTGTGATCATGGCAACAGTGCAGACCAGATCACAGTACAAAAAGGAGGAGGATAATCCTATAAATACTCATCCAGAGATGAGGAAGGCGCAGGCTGAGGATAAGACCCTCAAGCCTTGTTTTAAGAAATTGCCCAAATGTCATACACCTCCAGGCAAGGGAGACTTCTATATGAAGAATAAACTGTTATATAGGAAGGCCGGAACTGGATCCACTGGTCACGGACAGTTGGTTCTTCCAAGGGCATATAGGGCAGATGTAATAAGGAGCTTACATGTTGGAAAAGATGGGGACCACGAGAAAGTAGGTACCATCTGCCAAAAAGTTGCTCAAAATTATTATTGGCCAGATGTAATGGTCATCGTTGAAAATTTTGTAGAAGCATGTGGCATAATGCATGAGGGAACACCCACAAGTGGGGAAAATAATAATCAAGACCTAGAAAGCCACAGGGCAAACTTAGGCCTGAAAATAAAAATAAAATTAATAATGTAGACAAAGTGGAATGGGAACCCCTTTTTCACACACAGTCTTCACTTGAATGTATTAATATGGCAACTATGTGTCGAGGGCCAAAAGTGGTCTTTACCCAGAATAAGCTGACAATCCCTCGGTCGGAATTAGGTGAACTGGAGGAAAATAAAAGAGAGAGAAGATCACTCACAAGGAACTTAAAGTGGGGAGAAAACCCCAGGAAGAGAAGAATTGGTAGTGGATGATTTGTAAGTGATGATAGAAGGAAAGTTCATTGGAAATTCAACCGGAATGGCACCGGTAATCCTATTTGGGAGGCCAATAAAAAGTCCAGTGGAACTTCACCCGGAATGGCACCGGTAACCCTATTTGGAGGCCAATAAAAAGTCCAGTGGAACTTCACCCGGAATGGCACCGGTAACCCTATTTGGGAGGCCAATAAACAGTCCAGTGGAACTTCACCCGGAATGGCACCGGTAACCCTATTTGGGAGGCCAATAAACAGTCCAGTGGAACTTCACCCGGAATGGCACCGGTAACCCTATTTGGGAGGCCAATAAATAGTCCAGTGGAACTTCACCCGGAATGGCACCGGTAACCCTATTTGGGAGGCCAATAAACAGTCCAGTGGAACTTCACCCGGAATGGCACCGGTAACCCTATTTGGGAGGCCAATAAACAGTCCAGTGGAACTTCACCCGGAATGGCACCGGTAACCCTATCTATGTGTATTTCGAATTATGAACTGACATTAGGTAGTCTGTTCTAAAGTGGGGAGATGTGTGACGATATTCTAAATACAATAGCTAAATTAAATAATATTATAGTGCATAAGTCAAAAATGAGATAGAAAATAAAATTTGAGTCCAGCGTCTTCTTCCCCACGCCAGCCGGTATGCGGGTTTTGATAAGCCTAATAGCCGAATGAAGGGTACTGTCTTTTCAAATTCGTCCTTGAGATTAAATGTAACACTTTTGCAAGTTCAAGACGACAGAGTGATAGAATAAAAGAAAAGGAGGGGAGGGAATGGAAAGAAAAAACCTAGGGTACGCCGTCTCGCGTTGATTTCAAAAAGCCAACTCGAGCGACATAGCCTTGGGCGATTTTCAAATTACGATACAAAACCTAAAAAATGTTCGTCAATTTGGTCACGCTGACAGCCTTAGCTCTTATAAAAAAAATGATGTAATTCTAACGGACTACGGACGATTCTCGTTTTTAGTTTGAAAATAGTTGAAAGAAGAATTGAACAGGTGGCAGTTTCTAGATTTGAACGACTAACATAGAAAAAAATATGGAATTATGAACCATAATACATAGGGCCATAAAAATTATATATTCGGATGCCTTATGATTTCCTGAGCAATAATATGGTGTCAGTTAAGCACTAGTACAATAAATAACCAAGATATTGGCAAAAACACTATGTATTGTAAGACGGACTGACGAAAACAAAAATCATGCCTGCTTATTTTTTTCATAGCATGTTTTGAAAAAAGCTTTTGGGGAAATAAGGACTAAAAGGTACCTGTAATTTGATTGGCGGTAGTTTAAAGGAAGGCGAGATAGGATTGGTTGACCTAAAACTAAAAATATATTTGCAGTAGTAAACATAGTAGTTTGAGAGTTTGTTTTTTTAAAGTTTGATTCAAAATAAATGAGTTCATGGTCCCATTGGCCCATACATTATATATTATCGGAAGCGTAGACTGCTCGTTGCCATTTTGAAAAAATTTTCTGATGAACAAGGAGCAATGAGAGCAGGCTGGTGCTTTTCAAACCTATAGAAAGCAGTCTGGACAAGGCAGATCTAAAGTGTGCCATAAATTGTTTGCCAGTCATCGTTCACTTGTGTATATTTCATTGAAATTTGTGGTAAGATTGATTTTATTAACCTTTTATTTAAAATAAAGTTTGAATGTGAGATACTGCAATATGACTGTAAGTAAGTGGGTCCATGGCAGACTTAGGCAGAGCCTAGAGATTGATCCATCATATGATAGACTATCAGAGAGGTGTAGTACTACAAGATTATATATGATTGTCATCAAGGAGCATAACACCTATCCTACGGTATGGAAAAAGATTACTGCTGGAATTGCAGAGGCATTGTAACCATTAGGGGAGAGGAATACTGGTATACATTGTCACCTAAAAATATAATGGTAAACTAGGTTGTCATGAAGAGCTGACCCTATTTGTTTGTTTGTACTGTGCCTGTAATTAATTGAGGAATATTATTGTATACTTGTTATAAAGAAGGACGCATAACCTTCTTATTTCAGGGTTTTTTGGTACTGACATTAACGTAGTACCAGGCTCGTGGAAACTGTTCGATTCCTGACACTGTTTGCATATTTCGGGCACATGCTGGATGCCATTGCCTTTCAAGAAGGGAAACAGATTGTTCAGCGAGCCTATGAACAGATCTACCGGTGTTATCCTTCGAAGATAAGTGCCTGTTCAGCACCAGGAAGCTCAACCTCTAGTTTAAAATAAAGACTGAATATTAATAAAAAATTCCACCAGTGTCAAATGAAAAGAAAACAAACAATAGTGCATGATGTTAACCAACAACCTACCATTATATACCAGTATTAACCTAAGTTAGAAAACTACATCTACACACTTATAATATATTAACATTTGTATTATGGACAGAAGATCCATGGTGTTATTTAATTGATGTAAATAATTCTTTTGATTTCTTTTTTGATTGTCAGTCCTGATTCAAAACAAACTAGAACCAGGACAATAAATTGTAAAAAATTTAACTTTTACCCAAAATTCAACCACACTAAAGATAGTCTTTTAAAGTGTAGTTTGTATGTGATTGTCGAAGTACTGTTGTGTTGTGTTGGATAATAAAATAATTGTTTATATGTTTAGTTGGTTAATGCAACATTACACTACATATTCATAACCCTAGACACCAAACGTAGTCATCATACATTCTAGTCAAAGAATAAGTCTGAATGAGATCATAGAGGTGGTAGCAGAAAGGCACCCTGTAAACTTACCATCATATTTGTTATATTCAGGGACCTTCACAGCTGACCTCATTCCGTACACTAAGGGTACATAACAACATTTCTTAACATTAAATCCACCACAAGTTGCGAAGAGACAATGATAAAGAAAAACTCTGAAACTTCCAACTTGAATGTGAAAAATACATTTGAAGTCAAAAATCATGAATCTCCCCCAAGGGGGTGGTTGGAAAGTGTTATTTCAATTTTATTTTCATTACATTAAAAAAACAGTTACATCTTGTTCACTGCATAGTTTGTGCAGCTCATTGTTAGAAAATGTAGTTCCTTTTCGCTATTTAAAAAAAAAAATTATAGTTTCCTTAAAATCATCATATATATAGTTTTCATGCTCATTCTGTAACTCTGTTCATAATGCTCCTGAAAATAGAAACACTCGCCAAAGAAAAGTGCGCAAAGGTTGGTGTGCATGCGCAATTTGAACGGTGTGCATGTTCAGACTTTTTTACAAAATTATTTTAGTGCTATAATTAACAGGAATGCGCATTCAATGATTTAAGTTTCACACTTTTATTAGAATAAAATCAACCGGTATTTTCCTAATGGGTGAAGATCGGCTACCACCACAAGTATGAGAAACTAAGAGCCTAGGATCCAGACAATCTCTGAAGGACCAAGGACCAGAATGGAACCAGGCCAGGAAGAAGACAGCCAACAAGACCGTATGGTGCTCTCTCTTCCAAACCTCTACACCCCACGGTAGAAGAGGAACGACTAAGTATGTAAGTAAGTAAATAAGGCATTTCCCGCTCCAGAAAAAGCTGTGACCTCGCTGGCAAGAAACTGGGTCAACCGTTCAGGCTCAGAACTAACGTAAAAATGTAGGTAGTCCCACAGCAGATACAGCCGTAAGGGAGTGAAGTGTTAGAGACTTCACTATACTAGGCCCAGCACCAAGAGGTGGGGTGACCAGTTCCCTTCCTCGCTGCCTTTTCCTTCCCTAACTCAGGAGCAAAGTCATGTACCCATTTACAGCTGGGTAAACTTTGAATCGAACCCGGCACCTTTGCCATGAGACCAGCACTCTAACCACTGTGTCAATCGAACGCTCCTGAACTAATGCAGCAGCTTTTAATAGCGGGCAAATAGCTGTGTTCTATATCTTTGGGTTACTTAACACAATATGAGCCATAAGAGTGCAGGGTTACTTAAAAATGGGTGCAGACATACAATTCATTCAACAGTGATTAATCCAACTATAGCCGTAGAGTTGTAGATCAACAAGTTTAGTAATCACATAGAGTTTAACAATTTTTTCTTGATCGAGCCAGTTTTCTCACACGGACAGGTGTACGTCGCATTGTCTCGATCAAGAAATCAAGGTACTCTTCTGATGGACAATCGGATATTCACACCTATTATTTTTCCACAAGGATTTGAATAAGTAAAATTGCCCTTACGTATTGGTGCTTTTGAATTTAATTCCCGTCACATGATGGGCTTTTACTATAGTTATAAAATAAAACCCAAATTAACTGTTCTGAAGTATGATGAATTTGAATGACTCTTCAAAACCTGATTGTCTTTAAATAAAAAATATTCAAACACACGCTTTTAATACACTAAAAACCCAAAAATATATTTTTCAAGGAGTTTACAACTTGCAGTAAAATAAAAGGAACATCAATTGACAAAAAGCGTGGGTTTTTAGTGCATTAAAAGCGTGTTTAAAATATTTTTTTTATATTTATTTTCTTCTTCTTAGTGTAAAAATTATGACATACTAAAACATAAACACTATTTTTACTTATTGTAAATCTGGTCTAAAATTTTGAAAGCGGTCCATTTCTTTTAGAGCGTCAATATTACATGACTTTGTGCCTGTTAAGTTGGTGCAATAAATTTCTTCAATTTGAAGGCCATCTAGAGATCAAACTCGACTTTCCCTTGATTCATATTTTTATAATTTGGATTGTTTCCCTTGGCTTAGCTAGACACTTGTTTGAGTACTGCGCTGTTTTACGCATAGAAAAAAATAAAGCACACCACGTACTCATGAATTTTTAATTAACTTGATTATGGCCCCTGATTTGTTTACATTTCTTTTCGAAAAACGAAAATTGACTGATTATTGAATACACAACTATGCCAAGTTTCAGAGCTAATGCCCACCTTTAAGTGATTGAAAAATCGATTGCAAGATTTGAAAGTGACATACAAGTGAAGTTAAATAAAAGCATGTTTTAAAAAAAAAAGGGGGGGGGGGGGAGAGAATGCTGAAGGTTACAACAGCATACTGTTAACAGATTTATTGACCTCTTAAACAAGGAATTGATTCCATCTCATATACAATTTTTAATATACATGGCTACCACAACTGGAATATTCCTTAAATGGTGGAAAATCAAAGAGGCCTGTCATCTTTGAAAGTCCTGCACAAACTGACTTTTAAAAATTATTTTCTTGGATATGAGGGTATTTCAGAATTCTGCAAACGATGATGACTTTCTTTACTACCGCCAACAATTAATCCAATAAACCAACAAGAGCTGTTTGAAGCTTCAATGTTTTTACATGTGGTCTAAACAAAATTAGCTATGTTATCTTCTGATCCTATATTTGAAGATCTGGCACATGTATCTTGGAAGCAATATAGAAAACGTTGGAGGGACAGACACCAATACCAAAATAAGAATACAAATGGCTAGAGGAGATTTCATTGCTTTGATAAATACATGGACATCAAGTCAAACACAAAAATTTTCAACATAAATGGCATATAATTTTAGTGACTCTGAAACATGGAGAAAAATATAAAAAAACAACCAAAAAGCTGCAAATTTTCATAAATGGGTGCTGACGTGGAATAGAAGGATTGAAGTAATATGACAAAATCACTAATGCGAAACTGATTACAAGAACCAGACAAGAGATGAGAAGATGCTGGTGATGGACATGAATCACACTGAGAAAACCTGCTGAAAACATTACAAGGCAGTCCTTGTTCTGAAATCCCCTGGACAAAAGCAGCAGAGGTGGACCAAAAGCCACATGGAGAAGAGAACTAGAAGACATAGAAAGACCTGAGCTGATGGAACTGAACAAAAAGACTTGGCATAGGTCTGTTTCAGACCTGAATTCCTTGAGGACCTGAAGGGTGATGATGATTCTACAAATATGAATGCTCTCTAAAAATAATCGCTGTTAAGTGGTGTATGATGTTACTGCATTATGGAAACACAGTGATGTCACTCAGATCACCTCCAATTGTGCTCTCCTGGTACTCATGGAACTGTCCCTTGACAAAGCGCAAAACCAGACTGGACTTGCCCACAGCTGACTCCCCAAGCAGCACTAATTTGAACTGACATATCTTGCCCTGAGTAGCCCCATTTGGACGCTGCTGACCGCCTCGAGCCGCCATTCCCGTGTTACTTGTGTATTCTGAGGGAAGAAGAAAATATGCTTGAAGTGCACCGGACACTAATGAGTAATACACACTGGAGGTCTGCTTGTCTGAATTAGAAGGGTTGTGTGTGGGCACAGCAGAGGGTTAAGCATCTGTACGATTCAGGTTGTGTATCTGCATACTGAAGGGTTTTGTATCTGCACACAGCTAAATCTCGACAACAAACTGACATGATCAAACAGTCAACAATGTTTCTAAGTAAGACTGACAGAATTATTCGCTTAGAATGCTTTGAATTTGTATATATATAAAGCTTGACACATTTCTGTAGCAATGACAGAAAAATGCACACACGCAAAATGTCACATAAACTGTAATAATAACATCAAAACATGTACACACGTTGCTTAACTATACTCAAACTGGTTGTTTAAATGGTAACGGAAGTCATGGTTAACAGCAACTGTGAATAAAATGTTGAACCTGTGTACAGCAACTGCCATAATAGTAGCCAATCCAATGTTGCTACAACATATACTACAATCGTACTTTAATTTAAAAAAAAAAAAAATCGGTTGTCACCAAGCAGCCATAGAGGAGTGAAGTGTTAGTGGCTTCACTATTCCAGATCTAGAGGTGGAGTGATCACTGCCTTTTCCTTCACTAACTCAAAAGCAAGAGTCAGGTACTCATTTACAGCTGGGTATAATACAGCATGATGCCACCAAGTTTAAAACCTGGTACCTTTGCCGTGAGAGGCCAGTACTCTAACCACTCTGCCAATCACATGCTTGCAATCCTACGATAATATTCAAATCTTTATAATAGCACAATCTGGAGCATACACTTGCTGCCACTCAAAATTAATATGAAGTCTGAGAAAAGGAGGAAGAGACTTTGTCTGAAATTAAAACTTATGCATTGTATAATGAAGAATTCACTATCATACTAGATCACACTTAGATGAAATTCTGTCACCTCCCTCAACCCAGTCGGTGAAATGCTTAAGTCGGGGCACTGCTGGGAAAAACAAACAGCAAGCCATTTTTCACTAGTCAGAAGTACAAGATCCTGCTATAGTTTACTCGTATGAATTGCTAGAACAGCGTAAAGAATATACTACAATGGAACCCCCCAACAATCTAATATTTTAGATGATCTGGAATTGCTGGCAAGTACTTTATAAACACACTGGACAACAAATATTTAAACGCCTGGACTACCAAAAACACTATAAATATGACTACATTGTAAATGGGAAATAACTGGTAAAGAAAGATAAGGGTGACAGCAGTGTGCAACAGGATCCACTTATATGATGGTTTTAGAAGCAACTATATATAGATTGGGTTATGAAAATATCGATTTCAGCTTACAGAAATGGAGCCCGGTGGACTATGACTAAACAGCTGGATGATCTAGATTCTCCCTGGCTCTCCTGTCCCATTATCGTAATCAGATGAAGACAAAATGAAAATATTAGATGGGAGGTCACAGCAAAGGGTCTGAAAATAAACAGGGAGAAATCAAAGATAATGAGAATAAATGCAGGAAATTATAACAATACTGAACTTGAAGAGACACCAATACATGACGAAGAATCAGAATACAGATACTGTTGGATGGACAGACAATTATAAAATAAGAATACAAAAGGCTACAGGAGATGTCATTGCATTGCGAAATATATGGAGATCAAAAGAAATCAAACTCAACACATAAATCAGAATCTTCAATTCAAATGTCAACTCAGTCCTACTGTATGGCTCTAAAACATGGAAAACAACCGACTGTCACAAATGTGTGCCTGCGTAAAATGGAAGGATTGAAGTGGCATGACAAGATCACTAATGTAGAACTGATGACAAGAACCAATGGAACAAGAGATAAGAAAAAGATACTGGAGATGGATATGACACACACTGAGGAAACCTGCTGATTGCATTACCAGGTAGTCCTTGTTCTGGAATCCTTAGGGTAGGACAGGTAGAGGGAGACCAAAGAAACACATGGGGAAGAGAACTGGAGACAGACATGAAGGAGATGAAGACATAGAAAGACCTTGAAATGATGCCAGGGGGACAGTAAATGTTGGCAGTTTGTTGAAGGCCTATGCTCCTTGGGGCGCTGATGGGTGATGACAGAAGAACTGCTGAGTCGGAATAACTAAGAGTGAGTTTCAGCAAGGAGCAGCTATCACAAGAGAGTGAAGATAAACGAGTTTGTTGTGAGAAACGCGAATCGGGAGGTAGGTGGAATAATCCCAATGAAAGTAATGAACGACAAAAATAGTTACTCGTAGGTGCTTAGGAGAAAATGTTCCAAGTCCCTGACCACTTCATATCGAAACAAAATGAGATCCTATGTGAAGGGAAATTGTGATTGGTCAACCTACTAAATTGATCCAGTTGAGAAACCTATTACAATAAATCAAGTCGACCAAAGAGTAAACATTTATTCATGTTTGTCAGAGTGCTTGAAAACAGCTGATTTCTTGTGTAGGTAAGCACAGTTTATCACAGAGGGATTGTATAACCCGTAGCAAAGGTGTAGTAACTTCAAATGCGACAACAGCAGAGCCTGATGTATTGATGAAACCTCAATATACCGTAAATTTAGTATATGACAAATGGTCTACACTGACCATTACTAAACTTTATCAGTACACAGTGAAGTGGTCAGATAGAGCAAGAAATCTGATAACAGAAAATTATTTGCTGTACCAAGTATAACGAAAGAGAAATAACCTTTTTTTTTCCCCATTTGTATAAACATACGTATATAGTTGAGGTTTTTATTGTCTTCATCATCTGTATTTTGTCAGTGTTATCTCATTAATAAGGCATTTGTGACTCCTGAAGTGTATATAGTAATCTAAGAATCTTGTCATTCATAGATTTGTTCCTACTTGAATGACTTCAAATGCAACTATATAGTATTGGCAGGATTATTATATTACACTGGCCCATCTATTACAGAATATAAGTGTCCTGTCCATGCAACTGGCACCCCACAAGCTTAGGTTATGCCACGCACACGAATGAAGCTCCATGCTACACAGAGATTCTGAAGGACCGAGGAGTGGACTGGAACTAGATCAAAAGGAAGACAGCCAACAGAATAGCATGGCGTTGCTCTGGACAACCTGTACACCCAAGGTAGAAGAGGGATGACTAAGTAAGTATGGTGTTCCCGTTAAGTTCATTAATCTAATAATGAAAACATATGAAGACATCTAATGCAGACTTATTCATCATGGACAACTGATAGGGCCTTTTGAGATTAAAAACTGGAGTGCAGCAGGGATACTTCTTGCCACTGCCACACCATCAACACCTTTTCTGCTGAACTGCCTTAGACTGAAGCAGACTGTATACACACGGGATGGCCCCATTTTATGTCACAAGCAAAAAGCTTATCAGAACTAAATATTAAGAAGATATCTGTGGCAGACGGTAAACACCCATCGTATTGAACTTTAATTTTAAAAATGTGGGCACCAATAGATGAATTGAACAGTTTACTTTTAGTAGTTTGATTTTAGGCAAACAGGAAACAACCAAAACCTTTCTCAGTTTGATATATAGTCTAAAGCTAAAGCATGATCATGGTTATTTAAATAAACTTGTTAAGACAAAGAATTAACACACATTACTAAAAGGGTGATGATGACAAAACTGCTATATTTTACATCCTATTTTGCACGGTGAAACCTGACTGCCTTTGTTCTGTAAGAAATGGATGTCTGTAAGAAATGGATGAAGAGAAAACAAAGCAAAGAAATACACAAAAGACTAAATAGACTGCTTGTTATGCGGATCATATTTGAATAAACAACCTCTTGTGTAATGAGATTACCAAGTAAAGGGAGTTCAATTATGTCAACTACAGAACCGCTTGTTTTTGATGATTTTTTGTCTATGTTATGGTTCAGACTCGAAAACTTTATAACTCCCATGTGAAAAATGTAACATCTTCCGATGTTGTTTGTAGCCTATATGTTGAATGATAAGGATAAAGAATTTGCATTTGACATAAGATTTTTTAGGATGAAATGAAGAATAGTGGGCCATCTGTTCTATACGGCCTTTAAAAAAAAAAAGAATTCAGAGACGCAGTAAAAAAAGGGGTGATGGCTTGGGCTAGGAATCCTAAACTTAACCCTAGCAACATTGGTGATAGAAAACTATATAGAGCGATACAACAGGAGGCAATCTGATCATCAGAATGGGTCCCCCCGTAGATCAAGTGTTTCAGCGCCTTAAGCTACTATACACTCTAATGCGTGCATGACTCCCAAGTGTCAGCCTCCTGTTGTCTAGTGCAGAGAATTGAACCAACTCCACCTTGGTTGCAGCTTTCAGATTCACTCCTATTTTCTGCCAGCTGGAGGTAATTGTGAAAGTAACCCCTATGTTGAAAACAAATTACTGTCTCGAGTTCCATAGCCCATTGTGGTTGTTCCACAGCCAGAACGAAGCCTTTTCTGCAGTTTCGCTGAGCCTCTTAAGTGCCCTTGTTCTTGACTGTCCCCTCAACCCCAACAGTTTCAGTAGATCATACACCAAGGCAGCCACACGACCTCTTGCACCCACCTCAACAGCCATGATCCTTGCAGTGAACCCATCATGTCTCAAGTCTGTGGCCAGATCATTATACTTGGCCACTCTGAACGAGTGTTGATCGTCCATTCTGGATTCGCATGGCATGGTCAGCTCAATCATTATAATCTGGTGCAATGATGAGAAATGCTAGAACTCCATTTATCCGAACCCCTTGGGACCGAGCATCGTTCGGATAATCAAATGTTCGGATAATTGGATTACATAATGTATCGAGTACATGTACACATACGCTCGTATTTCTAAAAATAATTAACCATCACAAGGGAAATACACATTAAAACATATTTACTTGTACTGTAATAATAATACCCACACTGTATTAGATCACCGTATCACCAAAATCTTTTATTACACAGCAGTGCATGTACTACTTGTATTAATTATGTTTTTTTAAGAAAGAGAAATGTTTTCAAAATAACATTACAAACAATTCAAAACCATGCGCAACTTACGTATACATGTACTTGCACAGATGTAGCCCACTATTTAAAATAATGAGGAATCCTCTTTTGCACCAAACTGGATAGTCTCCTTTTGGCTGCTAAGTCCCGCATTCTCTTCAACAGCAGAAGCTGTGTAGGACAGCTGTCATCTTCTTGCTCGTACCAAGCCATCGCTGTTTCTAGTGCTATAAAGGCCTCTTCAGGACTTGGTCGACGTTTTGGGTTTTCTTCATAATCTACAAGTACATCATGTACTTCTGAGGAGTCTTCATCATCGGTCACTACATGTATTTGGTTTTCTTCTTGCACAAAAGACAAAATTTCTTCGTCATTCAAAAACTGAAAACCAGAATCATTATCATCTTCTAGCCACGTGTGTGCATCATCTTTGTCACAGTCCGAAAATCCGGGCATTGCTTGAAACAGTTCCACAACTTCATTTATACAATCATCATTTGTGTCCACTGCAGTAGTTTCATTTCCTTCTTTTTTCCCAAGCAATCTATTCCAAGCCTTGTTGAGATTATCTTGTGACAGGGTGGTCCAAGCATCAGCTAACATATAGCAGCAGTCTTTGAGATTAAGCTTCTTGGAAAACGCGACCACACTTTCTTCATCTTCAGCCAACAATAAACGACGCAGGACTTCCTTCTTGTACATCTTTTTAAGTTTTGCTATAACACCCTGATCCATTGGTTGAATCAGTGCTGTTACATTAGGAGGCAGAAAAATTACTTTAAAATTTGCATCAACTGCATTCAATGTATCCGTCTCTGGATGAGATGGTGCATTGTCCAGTAGAAGAATTACTTTTCCAGTTTTCTTTTCTTGTTCTCTCAACCTCTTCACATTTGGGATGAACTGATTTGTTTACCAATCAAGAAATATTTCACTATTCATCCAAGCACTCTTCTGTGCTTTGTAGCACAATGGGAGACATGTCACATTCTTTAAACAATGTGGTTTTTTTACTTTGCCGATCGTTAGCACCGGTAAATGATGACTTCCACTGGCATTCGCGGCTACCAAAATTGTTACTCTCTATTTGCACTTTTTAAACCCAGGGGCAGCTGCTTTGCACTGAGATGCAAGTGATTTTTGAGGCATTGATTTCCAGTATAAGCCAGTCTCATCGGCATTATACACATCATCGAGTGAATAACTTTCTTCTTCCAAAAAAGCCAAGAGTGTTTCTTTAAAATTTTCAGCGGCAGTTGCATCGCTAGATAAAGATTCCCCTTGAATCTCCAATCCTCGTATGCCATGACGAGATTTAAAGTTTCTTAACCATTCCTGGCTAGCCTTAAAGTCAGGAGGACCGTCAAGTTGATTGTTGAACTGAAGTGCCTTTTCACACAATAGAGAGCCAGAGATAGGTTCCCCTTTGCTTCTTCTTTGCACAAACCATATATACAAAGCCTCTTCCAATTTCAAATCTTTCGCATTTCTCATGGTTTTACGTTTCTTCGACCCATTTTCACTATCCAATTTCGATGCAAAACTCATAATTTTATCCTTGTTACTTTTGATGTCAGAGACTTTAGCTTTCCCAACATTGAAAATTCTGGCAAGTGAAGACACAGTTTCACTTTTTCCTAGTCTCTTGATAATTTCTGTTTTCGTTTCAATTGACAAAACATTGCGGTTCCTTTTATATGCATTAGGCCTACTGGAAGATGCCTTATCGCACAGAGAAATACTTGTACACCAAAATTATTCTGCTGTGGTAGCAGAGACAATTATTTTAAGTTAAACTGTCTGTTTAGCCAGTGTTCTGCCTAGAACGCACTCGTACACTGGATTGGTAAACTAGATATTAACTGACTTTATGATATAATGATCTAACTGACTTCCTGTATGTAAGCGACCGACCATTAGCCCATCCCATCCTCTACAAATTGTTCGCACACATTTGAAGCTTGCCGCATCAAAAGATTCAGAATTGTAGTCTAACGTGACTGGTGGCACCTGGTTTTTTTTTTTCTGGACAAAGTGTTCGGATAATTGGATGTTCGGATAATTGGGGTTCGGATAAATGGAGTTCTACTGTATTTGCAGTGCTCAGTCTGACTTTACTGTTCGCTTTCACCCTTGCCAGGTCTATTGTAGCAGCCAGCTCATTTAGTACTTTGTTGTGGGGCCATGTGTATAGCCCTTGCCTAATGACACCTTGCAAGCTGAGAGCATGTGTTCAAGTGTCTGCTTCTCATGGCACAGATTCACTGAGCATCATCCGACTTGCCCCAACTCACAAGGTTTGCGGATGATGGCAGGTCATACATTGATCTGATAATGAAGCTTAGTCTAACAGGTGCCATTTGCCATATATCATTCCATGTCACGGACCTTCGCAGGGCTCCATCCCATGAAGTCCATTAGCCTTGTTGGGCCTGCTGCACCGCTATTAGCATCCTCTTATCATTCACAGCTATTTGTATCTCCTGAATTACCATGTCTCTGCATTCCCTGTTTGATGCCTTGGACCACCAGCGGATGTCACTGTAGTGGTGTTGATGGTATTGGATGATGGTGATATTACTAAATGTAATTGTATGAGGCCAGCTGTGAAGGCTCCTGAGATAAAATGTAGTTGTGAATTGTCAGAAGGCCTTTCTTGCTACCACTACGACCTCACACTTAATTTTTTTTTAATGAATGTGGCTACGTAAAGTGTCTAGGGTTATGATATGTAGTGTGGTGTAATAGGTTATAGATATACCCACAGATATTTAACAAGACTAATAATATTAATAAATGTTAAAATACACTGAACTAACTCACGTGTGTAAAATTTTTTGATAAAATTATATTACATTTATTTTGTTCTGGATCAATTTTTTAGGTTGACCAGAACTTAAAAGGATTTAGAGATTATGAAAGAAATGCATGGAATATTATATCATAAATGCAATAGTGTACATATATATGTACTATACTAGTTAGTTTTATTAAAATGTTCTAGTAGTCATCTACTTGGGAGGATAGTTAATGTTTGTGCTGTTGGGGTGGCCTCATCACACCTGTCTATATTGACTACACAGTGTCCAGAAAATGGTGGGAATTTTTATGGGGTTATTAGTAACTACAAAGCGTTGGTGAATGTCCAGCAGACCAGAGGCTGACTCATCTTGTAGTTGTAGCTCTGGTGCTGAAATCAGGTGGTCCCACCTCTCCGTGCTGGCGGGCAATAATGGTGATCTCTGTCACAAGTACTGCACCGATACACTCGAGTAAAGTCACCAACTGAATAGACACTGCTTTGTTGACAACAGAAACTCACAGCTCAGATTATGAATAAATAACACAGAAATGCCAGCAAAACTCAGCTGAGCTGCTGGCTATAGTATGGCGTCCCTAAACTTCTTTCACTTTCTTTCATATGGAAATCACCACACTTTAAAATCTGTGTCTATCACTGAACAACTATTGAAGAATGACCCCAAATCCGCGTCTAAGCGCCGACAATATGCTTGTCTGTGGCCAATCACTGCCTAGGTTTATTTGAATTTCAAATTTCCTACCCTAAAGTCATTTCAGTCATGCTTCAGTCAAGTATGGATGGTTATCTGTTAGTCTGTCCGTCTCTACTTGTGTTTCTACAAAAATGTACTCGATTTTTGAACCAACCTTTCTCTCCCCTCCAAAATTTTGTCGTTAAAAGTTATATTTAGACACAGCTACCACCAATGTCCCTCTCTTCCATACTACGTAGATTTGAACACCTGCGTCTCAAGGTCGTGTTTTTTTTTTTTTTCAAATAGCGACACTTTTTATTCAATACAGTTCGTCGATGATGTGAACAACACTGTCTTTTGTCATTATCTTCAATATTATCTATCCGTCTGTAAAATTAAGAACATATTAGTTCACTGCTCAGAATGGGCCATCCGGCCAGCTAATTTTTATATTCCTAACATTAATATTAAGAAAAAAGTACTTTTAAAATTTTGTAATATTTCGAACATTTGCGTTTTAGCCGCTGAATTCAAATCAAGGGCTTGGTATTGCAAAAGCGTCCAATAAATGACTGTGGCGTAACATATCTATGGTCCCTTCTGTCGAGTTGCTTACTTTTTATGTCAACTTGGGAAACGTGACTTTTCTCCGTTTCCCCCCCAATTGCGTCTCCTTAGCCTTTCCAGTCTCACGCAATCTTTCCAGTCATATTTTTTCCTTTTTGATCCGCCGTTCCCCTCCTGTCTAGCAAGTCAATTTTTATGGAGGATGATGACCCGCGGTCTAGGCGATCATGTACTATTCGCAGCCTACGCATTATGTTTTTATCCTTAAATGTTATCTTTGGAGGTATTTTACCGTTGTATCTCTGTCAATTTCACTACAGTCACCATGGCCAAATCCCTGTCTATTCGTCTGTGCAAATCAGATTACCTCCCTCAGCTTGAGCAGCACCAACAGCTTCATCCACTTTCTTCCAGTTTTCAGTGTGAGTTGAATTGATTTAATACGTCATCTGCTGACTTGCACAGCATCATTACGAGTCTTGCCTTTCCTGCTTTGTATTCTTGAACAACTGACTTGAAGGGAAGCACAAGCTTTGCCTTCTTGCAGTACACTGCTATGTCTGACTGACCTGGTGGTACTCCTAGCCATTTCCTCATGAACTTGTTGACCTTTTGCTCTATAGCTTCCACTGTACTGGTGCTTATTTCATATATAAGCAGCGCCCATAGCAATTTAGGTATCAACATGAACTGAAGGCACCACAGTTTGAACCTTCCTAGGAGTCTGCTTTGGTCTATGATCTGTAGTCCTCTGTCTGCCATTTCTATTGTCAGTTGAACTGCCATTGAGTCTTTTAATGAGGCATCATACACCCTGCCAAGACTTTTCACAGGTTCCTCAATGACAGTAGGGATTCTTTGATTTTAAAACCACGAATGTGACCTCAGATGTCTTCCCTTTCCTGACTGAAAGGCTTCTAGAATTCTTAGGTTTGACGCTCATTCTGCGCCAGCTGACTAGTCCATCCAGGCGTACATTTTCCGGGCATGGTGTTCATCTGATGTTAGAACTCTTGTATCATCCATGAATGCTTTAGGTGGTGGCATGTGACACCTTCCATTGGGCTTTGGACCTGTTGCAAATCCTTCAGTTTCTTTGAGGATTACCTGCATAGCCAACACAAATAGTTTTGGAGAGATGGTACATCTCATCGCAATTCCAACTTGTAGGTCAATACACTTCGTTGTATACTTTCTGTTTGAAAATAAGACCATGAACCCTGAGAAATACAGCTTCAGCATTGCTGCAATTTCTTTTGGAACATGGTACATTTCCAGGGCCTGCCACATCCATACGTGTTAGCTAGATCCAGCCAGATTACATAGAGATTTGTTCTGTCAGACTTTGTCTTTTGAAATGCCTCCCAGATCTTTGTGGCATGCTCTAGACACCCCGGTGTGCCTAAGATACTTCCTTTCTGGATAGTAGTGTTAATGTATCCATTCTCCAGAAGGTATGTGGTGAGCCTTTTAGCCACCACTGTTAAGAATGTCTTCCCTTCCACATTAAGTAGTGAAATTGGCCAGAACTGACTGATGTCTGTGGAATTTTGTTCCTTCGGGATGTAGACTCCATTCACCTTTCTCCATTCTTTGCTTACAAGCTGGTTTTTCCAAGCATTTTTCAACAAATGGAACAGCCGTTTCAGAACATCTCTTATACATAACATATGGGACACCATTAGGACCTGGTGTTGAACTCAGCTCCTAGCTTACTAGGCCATATAAGGCCTTCCATGCTGCTGAGCGGCTCATCTTTGTGACCATCTGAATAGGTCATTCTAAGGTGGTCTTCCAGATCTTCTTTCCCTGTGTTTAGTGTTCCCGACCATGGCTGTTCAAACAGTTCTTTGGCAAACTTGAAGGGCTCCCTGAAGAATCTCTCCTTATCCCTCCGTGTTTGTCTTCTATTCCTGCACAACCTTTCTGCTCTACAAAGAGCATTATGCTAGTCTTTCAGGTGCTCCCAAACCTGTCGTAATCCTTCCTTCTGTGTCCACTGCATTCTTGAACTGTTTTCGGGCATGCTTCTTCTGTTACCTGATCTCTTCTATTCTGATTTGTCTTCTACTTTTTTGTGGTGGGTTACTTTCCATTGCCTCCCTGACTCCAAACACTTTGCGACAGTGAAGAAATATTATGTCGCCAAAGATTTCCAGCTTTGTCTCCAAGGTCATATGCTTCAGGTTGTTCTCCAACTCTCTTGACAAGGCTTTTTCCAGCTGTTCCCAAAGCCCTTTTGCACTGGCAGGTGGAAACTTGATTGCATCTCTTTTCCCATCCAAGAAGTGTGTGAGATCATCATCAGGCAGATCAACTTGAATATTCTCCGTGCTTTGGATTGACTCCTGGCTCAGGTCTTCTTACGTCTTACCCGTCATAACAGAGCTCCCACACCCCTTTTTCGCTCTGTGGATTTTCATGCCTCTCTGAGTAGAGTATTTCCTACCACAAGCACATGGAAATTCCAGCCGTAGGCAACTTACTTACTTACTTACTTAGTTGTTCCCCTTCTACCGTGAGGTGTAGAGGTTTGGAAGAGAGAGCGCCAGACTATCCTATCGGCCGTCTTCCTCCTGGCCTGGTTCCATTCTAGTCCTCGGTCCTTCAAAGATTGTCTAATGTTGTCCTCCCAGCGGACTCTGGGTCGTCCTCGGGGTCTGGATCCTTGGCTCTTTGTTTCCCATGCTTGTCGTGGTAGCAGATCTCCCATTCTGCAGACATGGCCAAACCATCTTAGTTGGGACTGTTCTACTTGGGTCTGCAGGGGGTAGGATTTAAGGCCTTGACGTATCGTCTGGTTGCGTACCATGTCTATTCTTGTTACTTCAACCACCTTCCTCAGATATCTCATTTCTGAGGTTTGGATCTGGCTTTTATGGGTTGTAGTCATTGCCCATGACTGGCATCCATATGTCAAGACTGGGACATAGGTGGAGCGGTATACAGCCATCTTCGTTTTCTTACCAACCTCTCTCTTGCTGAGGAATCTCGATTTATGGCATGAAAAAGTCTCCCAGCTGCTGCTTTTCGAGTGGCCAACTCTTCTTTGATGCCTCCCTTTCGGTCTATAATAGCTCCGAGGTATTTAAAGTGGTCGACAGAGCTCGAAAATATCTTGAATAACTACAAAAGACAGTGAAGTTTATACAAGAAACAACATTGCAGATATAGACAATATAGTTCAAGCGAACGAAAGAAGAAGAAGAAGAAGAAGAAGAAGAAAGTGGTCGACCTGCTCCAGGACCTGTTCTCCCAGCTTAATCTGATGTCTTCTTTCTTCTCGTGATATCACCATGGATTTTGTTTTAGAGCTGCTTATGACCATCCCTCTCTTCTCCAGCTCTTCCTTCCAGACTTGCAGGTTGGATTGGAGATGTGTCTCTGATTTAGCAATCAGGGCAACATCATCAGCAAATGCCAGCTCCGAAATATAGACCTGTCTCTTCTTCCAGTACCCCACTGAATACTTTCTTGTTCTCTCCTTACATGCCTTGATGGCATCGTCCATAAGGAGTATGAAGAGGTAAGGTGATAGGATATCACCTTGTCTTACACCAATGGTGTGTAGGCAACTTACTAGGATGATATAGAAGATGTCCAGCAGTTCCTCATTTCAACCGATTTTTACAATTCACCTTGATAATATGCTACAAGACAACTATTGATTCACGACATAAGTGATTAACTATGGGGTAATAAAGTAAAGCTACAGCTATATAAGGACCTGGTGTTATAAATAATATTGTCTGACAAATACAAAGTCGTTTTAGAAACTAAAGCCAAAAAACACAAATAATGCGTATCAACAGATATTCGGACAACATTGCTGCCTCTTGTCTACCGATCCCTGCTTACACCACAGAAATGATAACTAGCACTAAGCCCTCACAACCTTTCTTTAAAACAAGCATCAGATTTGATCCTCTAAGCCCTCTAGCATACTTCCATCCCTAACATTTAGAAAAAAACCATCCATGCAGGAGTAATTTAGATCCATGTCAGAATTTGGTTTAAATAATAATGAAGCTATATCTCACTTCTGTAATATTATAACAAAAATAAACTGAAAACCAGTGATACTTAACTAATATGTAATAAGTGACAACACAGCAATTAAATTCTGTTTGCTTTTTTTTTAATGACGAAAAATATCCAGTTCAACCTCTAATGGGTTATAATTTGGATATATATATATATACATGTATATTGTTTTCAAATAATATGAACAACTGCCGATATGGGAAAGTGGCATCACACCTGTCAAATCATTGTAAATAGGGCAAATCACAATTACCAGTTATGCTTGCATGTTAAAAATAAAAAAAACTTAAACAAAGACTAGATAAAACCTAACAATAACACAAAAATAATAATTGGGGGGGGGGGGGGGGGGAAAGAAAGGGGGGGGGGGGGTGCGCGCAAAGGCCTGGTGTTTCCAGTTATATAACTGACTTTAATAGATATTTAATTGACTTTCACCTGTCAAAAGTCATATGTATTGTAAGACCAGCATCAGACTTTCACATTCCCAATTACTATATATTAACTTTTGTTCTTGTTAAATACTGTTAGACTATATTATGCAGTTCCATAGGTCTGTCTATTCTTAACACCTCTTCTACATTTACAGGTAAATTTGATGCCTGCAAATAATCTAATATTGGTATTCTCATTTGTTCATACTTCTTACATTTTAACAAGAAATGCTCCGTATTATTTTCTTGAAGACATCCTGCATAGTAAGGTTCTTCTATTTTGAAATAGCCTTTTACCAGCTGTTGTCTGCGAGTTTCTTATTACTGGGAATTTTCAATTCCCTAGATATCTGACATTTTCTTATTGGAGCCTTGAACATCTTATATGTATGTCTTCCTTTCAGATTTTTATCGTGGGAATAACAGGATATAGTATGCAAGATTAATGAGAGTGAAAGGGCAGAATGTTAGACGGGCCTGCGCGCCCAATTCTCAACCCTTCGAAAATAAAGTTCGTTCGTTCATTCGTTCCCACTCTGCTTTCCATTCATCTTTTATTAATTCTTTAATTAGGCCTAAGCTCTTAATCTCTGATTTACTCATCCCTACATTTGTTAGATTTTTATCAGATCTACCTGTCTTGGCCTTTTCATTTCCCTCTAAGCCAACATGTGAAGGTATCCACGTTATTGTTAATCAGAATCGACGTCATTGCACTCCAGGCAAACCCATAGGTGCTCAGTCTCCCACAGCAAATGTCGAATGGTATGAATGCTAATTGTTCCTGTTGCGCACTGGTTGTATACAGGCCCAGAAGACAAGCTACTACCACACAGGCAAACCCATAGGTGCTCAGTCTCCCACAGCAAATGTCGAATGGTATGAATGCTAACTGTTCCTGTTGCGCACTGGTTGTATACAGGCCCAGAAGACAAGCTACTACTACAGTGTGTTATGTTACAATATATTGTCCAAGTTATTAAGACTGAACATACTCTGGAATAAAAGTATGTAGGCCCTAGTAGCCAGAAATATCTCCTCTGTTATATCAGGTAGGCCTATAGGCTACTGCATTCTCGAAGGTTTCTAAGTGCATGAATAGTTGAAAGAGAGTCAGTTAAAATCGTGTTTCTAAGGAAAGTTATTAGAGGATATTTCTAGTGCTTTTAGTATTGTCATTATCTCCGCAGTAAGAATGGATGTATCTTCCGTGATACTATAGGCCTACTCTTTTGCCATTTCTATTTTTCTTAAAAAAATGCTAATAACAATGACACTTGGCCTAATGATAATGGGGGGTAGAACGCTGTAATAAATTATTAGTATGTAGCCTACACTGCTAAAGTTAATCCTTCCTGTAGTCAAACGTCATGAATACACATAAATGTTGTGAGATCCAGAATTTATATTCAAATTTGCTTTGTAATTTTCTAACCTCACAGTACGGTAATTTGTAAACACGGAAGAGGCTATGACTAACCAGATGTCGGCCATATTTGTGACTTGAAACAGTAATAAAATTATATGCTTCAACTCTTAATCGACAGATAAGAACTGCGTGATTTGATTTCTATACTTACCAACAATTCAGAAGACAATGTTCGATGTTCAGCACCAATTTGTTTTATGTAGCGACACGGGAAGAAAATTAACGGCAGTCAATAACACAGAAACACCCTCTATGATGTTGAACTAATTTATTCATCAAAACGGATATCACGGCGCGTTACAACGTAGTTCACAGTTATTAAACATTTTTAAATTTTACACTGCTACCTAAAATGTTATGTTTAACCTGGCTAAATTATTAGGAGTATACATTTAAGCATTATCTTTACCATGTACAATATGGCATAAAAGAAATAACTAGCGTAGTAATCTATTTAAAGTCGACCACTTTGTAAATGTATATGACGTCATACGGATGAGCACCGTGGTAAAGCTGGAGGATTCGATCTTCAGTCCCCACTGCCAGTGAGATCGTAAAATGGTCCATATGTTGCTCAGATTTGTGTGATGTTTTATTCGCGACGTTTACAGAGAATGCAAAACGATTATGTGTATGGATGATATGTACATATATTCAGTACTGTGAACGTGGGGTTTGCGTTATCAATCATTGTACTCCAACAGTGTAGGCCTACTATGAAAAGTAATTGAAGATCCTCAGAATGAGTGCCTCCGCTTAACATTCATTTGAGGGCCTGCTTCAAGTGGAAGAGCACATCCCTAGAACGTTGTAATAACACTGTCCCGCGAATGCTTGAAGAAACGTTACGAGCTTTTACAGTTAAAAATAATGAAAGAAAGGGGAACGAAATCTTAATTTCTCTCGCTTGTTTGTGTAAAACTTGGCTTTTCTAACTTACCGCCTCCATTAAAAACAAACAAAAGTAAAAATCGGTTATGAAAATAACTGACAGCAAAAAATGTACTCAGCACTTGATACTTCTGCATACGGTGAGAACATGCAAGTGGATGACGCTGAGTGGCTGAGAATGCACGTGACATTTCTTGCTACCGAACTCTAGTGTTGTCCCACCACATTCTCAGAACGTCTATTGAAGACCCTTGATGAGCAACTTTAAATAAATATTTGATGCACTTCAGGGTTTTAAATCTTGTTGGTCTGCGGCAACTAAAGATATTTAAAGGGGGTCCGTGGTAAAGAAAAGGTTAAGAACCGCTGGACTACAAGATTATTTAGATTAGTGAGGGTATGGCGGGAATGTGAGGGCCTTGTGCGGTTCTAGTAATGCATACTGATGATGACATATTTATAATAGTGAACTGATTGTCATCACAGACACCCTGGGCTTTCCCACCCTCCTCCCCCTTCTTGGTAGGAGTGCGAGACTGCCGTTTTGGGACAGGAGATGGCACGCACATTCACACAGTTTGACACTTTTTGTATTTAGACTGACTGGAGTGACGAAATGGAAATTATCTTGAATTAGCGACACTATGTATCCTAATCATAACCCATCAGAGGTTGAACAAGATATTTTTTTCTCTTCATGTTTATCAGTTTATTACCTTCATTTATTTACTTCATAAAGAGAGAACTGGACAGTGTTCAAGGCAAACAAATATTGCATCCAGTATTTTTAAGTACTAATAATGTTTCAACAATTATGTATCATGTTTTTAAACAGTAATTACAATCTGAGAATAATTTATTTTTACACCTGGTATCCGTTCACTAAACTACATCAATTAGCTGATGATGATAATTTGTCCATCATATTCGATGAGGACCATCGACATCTCTCGTAATACAGTTCGTTCTATGAGGTTAAGTGGGTGCGCATATGGCTGACCAAGCCAATGCGGGCAAGAAAAGTTCTGTTGCATGACCGACAAACAAGG
Organism: Oreohelix idahoensis; assembly: GCA_024509875.1. Taxonomy (NCBI): domain Eukaryota; kingdom Metazoa; phylum Mollusca; class Gastropoda; order Stylommatophora; family Oreohelicidae; genus Oreohelix; species Oreohelix idahoensis. The sequence goes on from JAMPIV010004907.1 coordinate 815,134, forward strand.
CCCGAAGACAATACAGGCTGCACATCCACGCTTGACTTTCGGGCTGCACGTTTTTTCTGGGCTGCCCTCACACGGTTGGCCTCGCTGACTGCAACCATGTGAGGGCAGCCCAGACAAAATTAGTTACCTTCTGATAATTTTTCGTTTCCAAACTCCGATCAGCCGTTGCTTTGTTATATCGTTCTTTGTTGCACATCTTTACTGTCAGATATATCTGAACGATTGAACTTTATTTCAGAGGGCTGAGAATTGGGAGTGCAAACCCAACACTCTGCAATTCCTTTCAACTTTTATACTAATTTTAAGTATTAATGTTAATTACAGCAACACTGTAAAAAGAACATTAACTGTGAACTCACATTTTCGGTAAAGGTGTGAAACACAAGCCTTCAACACAATCCAAGCCCTCTTGTCTTGTGCCATCCATTCAAGGCCTTTATGTCCTTCAGCTCACATCTACTTTTGGTCTCCCTATCATTCTGACACTGGAGATTCCAGAACAGAGACTGCCTTGCCAAGAGACCAGTTTTTTAAGTATTTGTCTTATCCAACGCCAGCATCTTTCCTCAGATCTTGTTCCACTAGTATTAAATATCACTTTAGATTTATTTATTGTTCGAGTATTGTCTTTGTGTGCCTCTGATTAAATGCATGTTCACGTTTCTGTGTTGTTCATTGTAAGTAGTAGGTCATAATGGGTTTTCTTGATTTTTACTATTGATCTTTTGTCAAAATAAACTTACTTCACTTGCAACAAAAGGTGTGATTATGTTAGAGAACAAAGCTACAGATTGAGAAATGGTGTTAAAATGTAAGCGATGTCCGTAACCTTATGGCAAAACACACACAGACAATAGACACATAAAAAGGTAGTCCCATATCAGATACTGCCATAGGGGTGTGAAGTGTTAGAGGCTTCACTATACTAGGTCCAGCATTGAGAGGTTGGGTTGACCAGTTCCCTTCCTTGCTGCCATTTCCTTCCCTAAGTCAAATGCAAAGTCAGGTACCCATTTACAGCTGGGTAAACTGAAGTGTGTTCATACTGTGAATTGAACCTGGCACCTTTGACACAAGAGACCAGCACTCTAACCACTCTGTTAATCGAGCACTCAACAAATATTTCTCTCTAATTCAATTAACATTAAGAAAACGAAAACTATGGTAATTATAAGAGTGGGTGATAAGCCAACGTTAAATACAAGAATAAATAGGTAAATCGTGGAACAAATCAAGAGTTTCTCATATCTTGGTCATATGACAGAAGATGGCAGATGTGAAACAGAAATCAAGAAGAGAATAGGAATGACCAGAACTACATTCAACAACATGAGACAAATACTAACACTAAACAATTAACTCACAAATTAAAACTAAGAATCATCACATGCTATGCATATTTTTCATTACTGCATGGTGAAGAAACATGGACAATCAATGAACAAGCAGGGTGCGTATCATGGAAAGAGAAAATAAAAAGGGGTCTTAGAAATCCTAGAATGACAAGATAATTAATGAAGATCTAAATTAGACAGCTAAAATATTTTGGCCACGTAAAAATGACATAACACCTTAATGAAGATCATAATAGAAGGAAAAGTTGAAGGCAAATGTGCAAGAGATAGACAGTGCTGTAAGTGGGAAGATAACATCAAGAGATGGACAGGAAAGCATATCAGAGTGCTCCATCAAGACAAGAGACAAAATACAGAGATCCATGTGGAGATGGCACTTGATATTTCTCTCACACGACTGTGATATATGTGCACTGTGGTTTATACAAAAATGAAATCTAAATGACTAGCTATCTGCTTCTGAAATGGAACAAACATACAGTTGGCAAGATTGTAAGCTGGAACAAGACTTCTGAAACAAAACTAGTATTGACAACGTACAAAGAAGAAATAAATGAAACAAAGTTACCAGTTTAAAAACTGTTTTAATATACCTAAAGCACAAATAAGTGTAGACACACAAAGGTGTCCCAAAGAAATATAAAACCAACAACATTAATTATTATTCTCACACAACTGCTAACCATTAAAGCATATACTGACTCTGGGAGGGTTGGGTTAGTGCACAAATGTAGTATACCAGCATGAGCAGTTAAATAATGACATAATTATCACAATCAGCATCTGACTAAAGAAATTTGAAATAAAAATCATCATCTACACATAATTCTCTATCCAAAGGGCTCAGTTTCAAAGGTGTTCGATTGCAACCAGAAATGTTGATCATGTATTAATCTGTATCAGCATCACTGCTAGTCTCAGTTCTGTTTTATTTCAGTCATTCTCCAAGTCAGTAAATGATACATAACCAAGAGTCCAAGACAGGCCAATTGTTATCCAAGGAAGAATTGAGAAATATATTCAGGGATTGTCATACCTGTGTGACAGTACGGACTGTTACGTCGGATTAACACTAAGGTGCTGCCACTTAATTATAGTTAGGGTAAGAATACTTAGCAAGATTAAACACTAAGTATTTGAGCGTGTCTAGTTAGTGTAATAACACTAGTCACAAATCCTATGAGTGATTTAATTAAAGTGTTCAGGAATGACGTCATCGAACTTGGGGTAGAATTGCTTAGAGCTAGGACGGAAGTGATGGTTTGAGAGAAGGGGGTTAAGTGAGTTGGTTTTAGGCACGAGACGTGCGAGGCAGTGATTTTGGGGTTTTGACCATCTTGTAAGTTCGATGGCTGTGTGTTATTTCTTGGGATGACTGGTTTGTATACCACAGAAGCACATGTATTTATGAACTATTATGAAGTTCTCAGAGGTTACAGACACTTAATAAAGGTGTTCATTCATATTTAATCCAGCTTGAACTTATTTCCTGAACGTCAGTAGGAAGTGTCGTTTGTTTACATCAGGTAATAGAGAAAAGAATGTTACCATATTTTCGACGATCATGCAGCCTAAAACATAAACACAGTTACGAGTCTCCAAAAGAATCACCTGGGTTATGTTCCAATTCCTATTCTGTAATCACCATCTCTGGCAGTCGCCAGTAAAACAACAGATGAACATTGATAAAAGATTCCACCCCATTCTCACCCCTGGCACACTAGACTTGATTTGTCACCGTGACCAAGCCCGGTCACATCTAACTTGATTTGGTGCCGTTCCCGTCCACTCCCCGGCCACACCTGGATAAACCTTGTGCGTGTTCTTTGCACTCAGAGTACAAACATCTTAGGAAGCAAATTAATAGCAACCCCAGACCTAAGGGTCTTTTATGTTTGGACATGCACCCTAATATAACCGACTAGGTTGAACGGGACGCGCCTCGCCAAAACTTTATTTAAAAAAAAAAAAAAATTTTAGGAAGCCAAAAAGCACATGACTGATAGAAGAAAAGCCAACTGCTCAACTACTGCACTGTTTGCTGGTATTATACCCTTGTATGGCTTTATCACAACATTGCATTTTTCAAGGCTACTAAGACCATGGCAAGAAAGGATGTCTGAATCTCCACACAGAATGCATCCAAGTTAATGCACGACTCAATAATAAAATAATCTCTTGTCTGTTAGACTTATCAATTGCATGAACAATGTTCTTATCACAAATAAATAGGAAAAAGCCAGTCTGAAATTTTTAGTCGGTGCTCTTCATCCCTGTGTGTGTGTGGTTCCTTCTCATTCTTCCCACTACCATCTTTTCCTTCCCTGAAGTTGTTACAGCATTTATTGATTCTGTATAGCTGATAGGAATGGTGACAAATGAAATGTCCTCTTTTTTGCATGATACTTAGCTCTGGTGTAAAGTCAAGTACGAAACAGCACAATATTCATGTTGATTTTGTTCATGACAAAGTGACATAAGACCTGAATACGTCTCCACATATTGTCTATGGCCCTACTGTAGATCAAAGGTTTAAACCATCATCCATGTCTATGATCCACCTATGTGTAACAGGTGCCCAAAAGTGGTGCAAAGAATGGTAACACTGTAACCTACCATGCTTATAATTAAAAAGTGACCAAGAAGGGCTGGCTATTCCATCGTAATAGAAACTTCAAACCAAACACTAACTTCAATTAATATGAACAAATCCAAGAAATTCATATAATTCTGTTCAGCCACCCCAGGTGGAAGAAGAGGAGTCTGGGCTACTTACTCACCATTTTTTTCTGGGGAAAATCTCCAGATGCAAAGAGAACTGGATGAATAAATCTTGAGTGAATGGCAGAGGACAGGGTAACTTGCTTTGCTACTGGAGAGCTGAGGGGTAATGGATGATTGAATGTCTCTAACCATGTCTACAACTGAGCATCTCAAATATCACATCTCAGATGATACAGAATGAAACGAGTCACACATGTTCAGGAAATTAAAAACAAAAGGTAGTCACTATAGGGAGTCTCAAGAAAAACAGAAAAGTGCATACATTTTTTGTTTTCCACATTACTTTCAAATCTGCGAAGGTGCAACAAAGCAGTTTAGTTAAACCAGATTTAAAAAATTCAAAGAATACTGCAAATAATTGTTCAAGTTGTCTAGAAAACAAAATCGGTGACTTAAAACCCATTATTTACACCTGGGTGCTAAGGCAAACATATCTCGGACACGAACAACCAGACTTTATTCTCCTGTTAACACCATTTCATTCAACTCATTCTAACGCACGAGCCGTATAGGCCGTTAATTTTACCCATGGGTGCATCCTGCGCCAGCATGATATATGTCAAATTTGAACAGAAATTTAGAAAATACCTGGGGATAGGCTGATTTTAAATCACTTCATCACATCCGGAACACGTTTGCGGGCGAAAAAAATAATTTCTGAAGCTGAAATTTTGTGCTTTACATCCGTTGCTATAGATCTATCAGTGGACCCCTTGGTATGCCCGCTCCATATGATTCTGAATTTTAACGGGGACATTAGAAAATAAGTGGACATAGCGTGTTCATATCATTTAAACACTTCCTGTGGACCATGTACTGGTAGCAAAACAGTATTCTGGTGCTTAATTTTTGCATACTTTTATCAATTAATGATGACATGAGACTGTTTGTTTACCAATATGTAGTCGCATAAACAAAAGTAATAAACTATCAACGGATCAACTACAATCAATTATTTCTATATGAATTTTAGTGATAATAGCCTATTTTTTATTCCGATAAGGAGATTCCAGTTCAGCAATATGTGACTTCACACACACACACAAATCATAAAGACTGGATTTTTCATTTGTTTGTAATCAAACTTCTTGGATTAATTTTCAACTGGATATAAGTTTCGATTCTGCGGCTTTTACCTCCAAAGGATTAAGTAGAGCTGAAATATTAATGTGTATGTGCACAATTTTAATTAATTTTTTATTCTCATGTTTTTAATTGTTTCTACACACTTTGCAAGACATAACAAACAATAATTTCCTCGCATAAGAGCTCAAAATTGTTTCCTTCAGCCAATTTCCTAAAGTTTTATGCATAATACATTTATCTGCTAAATTAATATATATGTCTACTGCCTGTTTTTTAAACATAACTTTTTTAAAGAAAAAAAAAGCCTCCATTTTGGGGGCCTGGGTAAACCAGAAACTGCTTGGGTTAGAATGTTAAATACCATGAGGCAGAGGACTATTTTAGATAGCTGAAATTGATAAAGTTATTAATCTCAGGTTATCATGCAACTAAAGACAGCTGATAAAGAAAATTACAAGAAATACAGAAGGGAAAGGGCTAAAACTAAATCAGTTTAGTCAATAGCCAGACATCCTCCCTCTGATGAGAGATGTCATTTACTCACTAGACTTCCAAAGGCAGGGGGAAAACATGGTTCACAAGATGCCACAGTGAAAGTTAACACCACTGATTTTCTATTCATGATCACTCATTTATAGAATAAACTATAAATGCTGAGTACACTTTACAAATCTATAGAACAAACTAAAATTAAGATGGGGAAGGGTGGCAAAAGTTATCATTGTAATAGTGCGAGCACGTTAAAAAAAAAAAAATTGTTTTGGCCTATGATTAATATAAACAATGTGGGATTAACGTGCAGGTCTAATGCACTGTATATGTCTAGCAGAAAGGGCAGCAATAATAATGATCAATGGAACCCCAAACATTTAAATATGACAACACTACTTTCAGTTTAGATCCAAGATCAATTGAAAATAACGATTCAATTTATAAAACCAAAAAAAAAAGATCCCTGGCAGCGATGATCCAGTAGACCGTTGCAGCGTCAACAGTTTAAACAACTAAAAGGCTTGACCAGAGGGTAACTTTCTCAGATCACCGTGAAATTTTTGTGACAGTTAAACTCTCTGCAGCAGACAATTCCTGTCTACAAATGTGCAAGAATAATGAACACAGTAACACTATGACATCTGGATCCGTTTAATTTCCTACCGCTCCATCATTTAAATATGGCAACCCTTTGTAGTTATTATTATAATTAATGACCCCCATCTTCACCATCATTTCCCCCCCCCCCCCCCAGACTCACTAAATAATGCAATGCTATTAACAATCAAAACTTGATTCTGACATAACTGCAATAAATAACGCAACCAATCAAATCATCTTGATTTTTAAATGCATACTCCTACAGTGAACAAGCATTAACTTGGCTTCAAAATATGTGCCATCTACACAAACGATATTACAAATACTCAAACAACTGCCAACAAAGTGTTCACAAAACCTTCACCGTGAAATATGGTTTGTCCTTCTGTCTACAAAATGTGATGTGAATGGAATAGAAATGCAAACAAAGCAAACTCAATGCACTTGCTGTAAGTATGAAGTGTTCAAAATGGTTCTATGATAAATTTATTTAATTCAGATCACCACTTTCAAATTCTTCCATGAGCCGTTTTCATTACGTCAGGTCAATCTTAAATGGGGCACTCTGGGGGGGCCTTGAGAATGGTTCATTTATTAATGAAGTGCATAAGTGTGCTATGTACCTGAGTGAACGAATGGGAGTGTAGAATCTGAACACGTGGTAGAAGTAGCATTGGTCGTAACAGAGTTATCAGTAGCAGAAAAAGTGGCAGTAACATGAACAAAAAAAAGATACAGGCAATCCCATAGCAAAAACTACCGTAGGGAGTAAATTGTTACAGACTTCACCATACTAGGTTCATCTTTTTTTTATGAGGGTGAGGTGACAAGTTCTCTTCCTTTCTGCTTTCACTAACTCAAGAGCAGAGTCAGGTACCCATTTACAGCTAGGCAGACTGGATGTATCACTACACTGTTTCAATCCTAGCAACTGCCATGAGAGGAAAGCACTGTTACCACATAGTCAACAGAACAGTCAACAAGAACACAAGAGAGAATAATTAGTAGCAGTGTGTGCAAGAATCCTCATGGCAGAGGTGGATGATGTGACCTCAGAAAATCAACCATTATAACCAGACATTCCCTTGACTGAAAACAACAGAAGAGAAGAAAGTGGGTAGACCAAAGAGAACACGAAAACTGCGGACGAGGAAGCCAAGGCAGCAGGAATCTCATGGACAAAGCTGAAAAAAGTGGCACAAAGTAGAAACAGGCAGACAATAACATCTGCTGTCCTGTTGTACCACATGAAACAAAGATCTTAAAACAACTACATCTTAAAATTCTCCATCTGCCGTTCACTCACAGTGTCCCATATATTTATGACTATATATAACATTAAAGTATGTAAAATGTAACCACCCACAGCTACATATCTGTCACATAATTGTATGTGTATCTTGTGCGGGACAGATTTAAAAACTCAAAATTTGAAATAAGTCAGGATAAAAAAAGCCAGTTCTTCAAATATATTAAAATAATACAAAAATTTTAATGCAGCCTCCATCTAGGAATTAAAAAGAAAAAGGATAGCGACAAACTTTCAAGAAACAAACTAGTTTAAAAAGATAAACCTTCACCTGGAACCCACAGGGAAATAGAATGGAGAGGACAAAGAACTTAAAAAAAGAATGGATAATGAAGGAAGCAAAAATAACAACTTGACTAAAGAAGATGACGGTGAGCAGCAGTCGCAGCCCTATGTTCTATGGGGAACTAAACAAGACAGGCGATCATGATTTTGATTACAGCAGACGCTAACCTTACATGCCATGTTCTATTTCAGCTTGCTAATGTTATCACTCCAGTGCAGTATCTACAAATTTCATTTGGTCGACTTAAGACTGACTGGAATTTGCTAACGATTTTTCACAAACTTCTTGATTCAAGCTAAAATTTCCAGCTGATGATGTACCCACCTCTACCTTACTAGAACTATTTTCCACTTGTAAATTCTGCATGACAGTACAAAGAGATTGATCAATATCCTTGTTCAGTGGTGCCATGTTAGATGTAGAATTATTCACAGGTGGGCCACCTGGTGACAGTTCTGTTTTAATGGCCATTTTTTTAGATTCAGAGCTCTCAAGGGAGGATGCAGACTTCATATTGCCCGTATGACTAACTAAAGGAGAAAAATTAGCTTGGGACGAGGCAACATCTGTAATGTCTGAAGTACATGCCATGGGTGCAGCTCGAAGTGGTAATGAAGATGCTACAGTGGTTACACCCACTCCTTGTGATAAAGTAGATGAAATAAACTGAGCTTTCAACTCCTGTACTGCACCAGACAGTCTCTCTACACCAGCTCTGGTCACCAGAGTAGACCTAATGGTGGTAGATGAGTCCACAAGTGTAGTCGCCAGCTTCCCAGTATTGCTATCAGGAACAGTTTTATTCTCAGGGAAGTTGAACTTTTCTGGTGTATACCTCTGCTCTGATTTCTCTTTGGACTTTTGCCCTGAAACCTCCTGTTGGTATACAGACAATATGAGAATGAGTTAAAACTGCCACTAGATAGATGCAGACAGAATCAAACTACCTTGTGTGAATGTAATAAAAACAGGAAACGAGATCACAGAACATTTTAACACAATAATCATCATTATTACCCTTCAGCTACCCAAAGAGCACAGGGCTTAAAATTCATGCCAATGTTTTCTTGTTCTATGCCATCTGGTTCAGGTCTTTCTATGCCTTCTTTCCGTCTTATCTTCCTCAAGTGTTCTTTAGTGTCCGCCTATCTCTCTTACCTGGGGATTCTAAAAGAAAGGTCGGCATGATAATGTTCGCAACAGGTTTACTCAGTTTATGTCCTATCCATCGCCACGATCCTCTTATCTTCTGTTCCACTAGCACCTGTCTAGTTCTTGTCATCAGGTCCACATTGGTGGCCGTATCATATCTTTTCAGTCTTTTTAGTCTATAATAATAGCCCCTTCAGTCATAACTGACTATGGGAATGCGCCCCTGAGGTGACAGCCCTCAGCTGCTTATTTTCCTGGTGCTCCTTTCGACGTTTTCTCCTCACCTCTGCTTCTTGTGTGAGCCTCTCTTCGCCCAATCTGAGGTGGCGCCGTAAATAGCATCGCCACTTCGTGCGATCGGCAGCTTCATCCTCCCATGTTGCTGGATCCATGTCCAGTGCCCTCATATCTCTCTTGCACACATCTTTGAACCTCAGCTGTGGTCGCCCAACTGTTCTCTTGCCATCTGCTAATTGTCCGTAGAAGATATCTTTTGGGATGCGACCATCTTCCATGCGGCGAACATGGCCAAGCCAGCGAAGTCTGCGCTGTCTAAGAAGCGTATACATACTTTGAAGGCCAGCACGTGACAACACCTTGACATTTGTCACTTTATCTTTCCACGAGGATGCGGCGTAGACACCGCAAATGAAAGGTATTGAGTCTTCTTTCTTGCTTAGCATAGGTCGTCCAGGTCTCGCTGCCATATAGGAGTGTGCTGGTGACGCAGGCATTATATACCGCAGCTTTGGTCTTCATTGTGAGTTTAGAGTTTCCCCAAACACGCGATGTGAGGCGGGCAAAGGTAGCTGCAGCTTTGCCAATGCGGCTGTCGATTTCTGTATCCAGTGAGAGTTTGTCATTGATGGTAGATCCTAGGTATGTGAAGTGGTGCACCACTGCCAATTCATAGTTATCGATAGTGATAACTGGTGCAGCACCCACATCCTGACTCAGCACATTCGTTTTCTTTAGACTTATTGTGAGGCCAAAGTCCTTGCATGCTTTAGTGAAGCGATTCATCAAGCTCTGAAGCTCCTGTTGGCTTTGAGTGACGATTGCAGCATCATCAGCGAACAACAAGTCTCTTATAGTGACCCTTCTGATTTTTGTTTTTGCCTTCAGCCTTGAAAGATTAAACAGACGGCCATCTGACCTAGTGTGAAGGCATATTCCTTCATTTGCATCGCTGAATGCATGTTTCAAGAGTAAGGCAAAGAAGATTCCGAAGAGGGTCGGAGCCAGAACACAGCCTTGTTTAACGCCACTTCGTATATCAAAGGGCTGTGACGTGCTTCCAGCATATTGGACTGTTCCCTTCATGCCGTCATGGAATGACTTTATCATTTCCAGCATTTTAGGAGGGCAGCCTATTTTCAGGAGGATTTTAAAGAGTCCATCCCTACTAACCAGGTCGAATGCTTTTGTGAGGTCCAGCTAACTTGTGTAGCCGCATTAAGATGACTTTGGCAAAAACCTTACCAACAATACTAAGAAGAGAGATGCCTCTGTAGTTATTGCAATCACTTCTGTCTCCTTTATGGAAGCACCCATTTATGAAAGTCAGTAACTTCTTAGTTGTTTCCTGTTTCCGAGTTATACAATAGCATTGACTTCACATCTGAATTGAAGATTCTACCTGTGTTTTGTACTTGTTTCTTTAACACAATAATGCTAAACTAAATTCTGGGTATAATAATAAACCACCTTTTGTTCTGGATGAACACTTGCTAATGTTACTATCACAACCATCATCAAATGACACACAAACCTGTGGGTTTATAATGGGTATGGCAGCCTTAGGTCTCTTCTGTGGGGTTCTTGATGGCTGTTGTAATTCTGGTGCATAGTAAGTGATGTCACCACGGTACACCTTTTTATGCTGCAAAAAAAAAAAAAAACGTAACCTGATATGCAATATACAGAAGACATTAACAAAATAAGTTAATAAAAAATATTTAATACTGTAAGTAACATAATGCATTAACATTCTAATAAAAAAAAAATAGGAGCAGAATACCATGGAGAGAAGTATGTCACAACTGCAAAGAGGCCCAACAAGGTCAATGGATACACGGAAAGGAGCCCTGCAAAGAATGATATATGGCATTTGGCACCTCTTGGACTCAGCTTCATTATCAGATAAATGTATGACGTCCTGCCATCGTCCGCAAACCTTGTGGGATGGGGAAAGTCTGATGATGCTCAGTGCCCCCTGTGCCATGAAAGGCAGGCACTTGAAGGTGTCATTAAGGCAAGGGCGATACACATGGCGCCACAACAAAGTACTAAATGAGTTGGCTGCTACAACAGACCTGGCAAGGATGAAGGCGAATAGCAAAGTCAGATCGAGCACTGCAAATACATACTTTCTGAGAGCAGGAAAGTCAGCACATCCTAAACCAAGTAAATCAAGTAGCAGTTAACCATCTCTTCTTGACTGTGTAAATGACTGGGAGATGGCAGTAGATCTACCTGGGCTAAGGGCACATCCAGAGTGTATCAGAAAGATCTCGAAGACGGCCAGATATAGTGCTGCATTCCTCATCATTGCACCCAATTATAAGGATTGAGCTGACTGTGCCATTTTAATCCAGATTGGACAAGCAACACTTGTTCAAAGTGGCCAAGTATAATGATCTGGCCACAGACTTGAGACACGATGGGCTCACTGCAAGGGTCATGGCTGTTGAGGTGTGTGCAAGAGGTCTCATGGCTGCCTCAGTGTATGGACAGGGAAGAACAAGGGCACTTAACTGATCATGCTGTCAGGTCAAGAAGAACTCTAAAGGAAGCCATAACCTTTTAGTTTACTAAAACCTCCTTTGGTTAGAGCAGGAAAAAAAAATGGTAAACTTAAGGGCAGGGCTGCAGTAAAATGATACCTTCATAAATAACTGCAGGATTTTGATACAACTGCATAGGGCTAACTTACACCAGTAACAGCTATGCATATTAATGAATTTGATGGCAATTTTCTATTGGTTGCCATGGAAATGGCTGCCATATTGGATTGTAATCCTATATTTCAATTCACTAAGGCTTTTTTTTATTTGTTGTGAGTTATGATCACCAAAGCTGAAATGGAAACTCATCATTATATTTTAAAACTTTGGTTATATTTGATTTTACATAACGAAAGTAAATATAAAAAATTGTAACATAACTTTCAAAATTTTACAATAGTATTTGCAATAAATCAAAATTTGGACAAGACAGAAATCTGATCCGATACAAGTTTTAGTATACAATGGAAAGTATCTGTGCCAAACCTTATGCTGACTGGCTTAGAAATAACAGGGTTCATAGCAAATTTCTTCAAGCATTTTCCAGGCTTTTTCCAGGTTTTTCCAGGTCCAGCACGTGATTTTCAAGGATGGGAAACTCTAATATTTTCCTCATCTAATTTTCTCAGATATAATTATCACTTTGCTGACCAGCAATCCGGAGCATTACCGTCTCCCATTACCAAGGGTGTTTGCAGATTTCTTTAAAAAGAACATTTTTTTTTTTTTTTAAATTCATCAAAGATTGAAAAACAGACATCTTTTCCCAGTTTTTAGCGAATTTGTTCAACGTCAGCGCAATAAAATGTTAGTGACATGGATGTCAATGAATAAAATAAGCTTGATTGACATATTGATTTAATGATTAACGTATATCAACATAAAAGGCTAATAAAATTGTGAATAAAATGCAAAAAAAGCTATTTTTCGTGTTTGTCTTTTTTGAATGTATTCTGCGTCTGTGGCATGACAATGAGCGTTTGTAAATGTTTGAGTAGCTACGTACCTCTAGTTGGAGTCTGAGCTGCTTCCTTTATTAACTGGGATTGAAGTTGTAGCTGTAGGCCTCTGCAAGAGTCTTTGTCTGGATCATTGATAATCCTTGACTGTGTGGTATAACTTGAAGCAGAATATTAGGCATAGAGGTACATTGCAATCTGGGCAGTACATGCAAGTCTGGCTTCTGTTCCCTGCAGCCTTACACACTTTACAGTCTGGTTTGTACCTTGTCCTTTCATATTTATCAATAAAGTGGTGCTCAGTAAGTCGTGTTGTTGTGACCTGTGGTTTTGAAGGTGTCACATTACGTCGAAGAATAGCAGGTTCAATAAGAGTCATACTGACATCCTGATCTTTTTTTGTAGAGTTGGCAGTGTTGTAGGTTATGTGACCATTGACCAGGGCAGTTTCAACTAAGAAATGATATAAAAATAGGATATGTGTGGGTAGGGGTAGCTTGCACCTAGTTGGCTGAAGTAGTCGACACCTCCCATACTTTTGCTGTATTTTTCTGCAAACAAAGGCTTCTGAATTGTTCTGCCCTAAAGAATTTGTCTTTCTGCCTTGTTTATATTATCATTGGAGTGAACAGTAGATATAAGGTTAAATCTTTTCATATCATGCCAGGTGACTGTTGGCATGCCTTATCTTCTGTCGCACAAAACACAGGATGATTTGTCTTTTTCAATTTGAGTTGTTTTTTCTTCAATGCTACAGGAAAATGCTTCCTATTTTCAGCTACTGTTCCAATGCACCAACCTGAATTTCAGGTCTTGAAATAAAGCTGAAGGCTGAATAAAAACTACCACAGAAGAGAATATGTCCCTTGTTGCGTATGAAATTTGAATTAAAACTATGGTGACTTTTCACTGAAAAAAAGAGTCCAAATAATCTCAGCTCTGAGAGTTTCTTCCTTGGTCACAAATGATGTCACATCTGTAGGTCTCCTAATAGTGTTAGATGTGTTTGATGTGTCCGAGGGAATAGTGTTAGATAGTTTTGATGTTTCTGAGGGAAAAACTGCTCCTTAGGGTTGTGTTCTTTTCTGTTTAAAAAACAAAAAAAACTGGAACACACAAATAACTTATAAGTAGGCCTAAGCTATGTATATTTACCAAGTCAAAGTTCTAAACGCATGAATAATATAGTCAAACAATATTTAACTAGAACAAAAGTTAATATATAGTAATTGGGAGGGTGAAGGTATGATGATATCCTTATAACACTTATGATAAGTGAAAATCTATTAAATATCTAACTGGAAACATCAGGCCTTTACACACACACACCCCCTCCCCATCTTTATTATTTTTGTTTGATTTTATTTGTTGGGGTTTGTTTTGTTTTATCGTTTCTGTTTGTTTCGATTAAAAAAAAGTTTTTTTAATTATTTTTAAAATTTTAAATAACATAGGTCTATGCACAAAATTGGTAATTTTCATTTATCCTAATTACAGTGATTTGACAGATGTGACGCCACTTTCATGTATCGGCGGTTATTCATGTTATCTGGAATTGAAAACATGTAGGCCTAGGCATATCCTAATTATAACCCTGCAGAGCAGAACGGGATATGTCTCTTCATCATAAATATAATGAAAAAGCATTCAAAATATATTTATTTCCCAAAAATGTGGTGAAATGAACAGTGGGACACGTCTGATAACAGAGTAGGCTATAGGATATGGAATCGCCATCAATTTCTATTCTTAACCATCTCAAACTGTGTCAAACATATTCTCGTAAGCAGTTGTAAACCAAGAAATTTCATTCAAACACTAATTTTGGCCATGGTTAAAAATAACTGTAAATATGCCTACATTGTAAATTACGGCCGCAAGTACAGTAGGCCTATCTATAAACCGCACTTAGCCTATGTAAATATGTTTTATAAATGAATTTATTACTTACCTCAGTTGAAATGAACGATTTAATACAACATGAATGCGTAGAGACAAGTTCTTGGTGTTGTTGTTTTTTTTTTTTAAAGTTTTGGCGAGGCGCGTTCCGTTCAACCTAGTCGGTTATATTAGGGCGCATATCCAAATATAAAAGGCCCTTAGGTCTGAGGTTATAAATACATTTTTTCCCCAGTCGTGGGTTTTTGTTCCGCAGTGAATATGTGTAGTTATGTGTTCTGTCGTAGCAGTTAGGGTTAGGTTTAGTATTAGGGTTTGGATTTGGGTTAGCGTTAACCCTAATCCTAACCTTAATACTAAATCTAACCCTAACTGTTACGATACAAGACATAACTACACATATTCACTGTGGAGCAAAAACCCACGAGTAATAGGAAATTACCGCTTTCGAGTAACAACAGACACGCGTGCTAAAAATAAATCTGCTTCACATCGTTAACGCAATTCGCCGAAAACGCAAATCGCCGAAAACGCAAATCGCCGAAAACACGAACCGCCGAAAACGTCTGGAAATGGATTTTGTGCCCAAAGGGAAGTAAAAATTCTGCGGTAACTGAAGTTTAACGAAAAATACCATCAATAACCGAAAAATGGAAAACTTCCGATTTTTAATATTTTTTCAAGGTCCGATGCGGGAAATTCAAGGCTGTTAGTCATTTTTCCAGGCTTTTCAAGGCCTGGAATTTTTTTTTCCGTTTTCCAGGTTTTTCAAGGTCGTTACGAACCCTGAAATAAGCAAGTTAAGAAAATTAGTACATAAAATAAGGTTCTGAGAATCTGATGGTTTCCTTCATAGGAAAAAACAATTTAAGAAAATACAATATGCAAAATCTAAATACAACTACTAAGAATGTGTTCTGACAAATGATACTTACTTAATCGTTCCTCTTCTACAGTGAGGTGTAGAGGTTTGTAAGAGATAGCGCCATACTATTCTATCGGCTGTCTTCCTCCTGGCTTGGTTCCATTCTAGTCCTCGGTCCTTCAAAGATTGTCTAATGTTGTCCTCCCAGCAGACTTTGGGTCGTCCTGGTGGTCTGGATCCCTGGCTCTTGGTTCCCATGGTAGCCGATCTCCCATTCTGCAGACATGGCCAAACCATCTCAGTTGGGACTGTTCTACCTGGGTCTGCAGGGGTTGGGTTTTTAGGCCTTGACGTATCATTTGGTTGTGGACCACGTCTCTTCTTGTTACTTCAACCATCTTCCTCAGATACCTCATTTCTGAGGTTTGGATCTGGATTTTGTAGGTTGTAGTCATTGCCCATGACTCGCATCCATGCGTCAAGACTGGGACATAGGTACAACGGTATACAGCCATCTTCGTCTTCTTACCAACTTCTCTTTTGCTGAGGAATCCTCGATTTATGGCTTTAAAAAGTCTCCCAGCTGCTGCTCTTCAGGTAGCCAACTCTTCTTTGATGCCTCCCTTCCAGTCTATGACAGCTCCGAGGTATTTAAAGTGGTCGACCTGCTCCAGGACCTGTTCTCCCAGCTTAATCTGATGTCTTCTTTCCTCTCGTGATATCACCATGGTTTTTGTTTTTGAGCTGCTTATGATCATCCCTCTCTTCTCCAGCTCTTCCTTCCAGACTTGCAGGTTGGATTGAAGAGGTGCCTCTGATTTAGCAATCAGGGCAACATCATCAGCAAATGCCAGCTCTGAAATACAGACCTGTCTCATTTTCCAGTACCTCATTGAATACTTTCTTGTTATCTCCTTACATGCCTTGATGACATCATCCATGAGGAGTATGAAAAGATAAGGTGACAGGATATCACCTTGTCTTACACCAGTGGTGGTCCTGAATTCTTCTGACTTATGGTTTGTCGTCCTCACATAATTTCTGCAAGACTTGTAGAAGCTCTGTATAGCATGAATCAGAGGTGTTGGAATGTTCTTCCTTGCCAAACAGTCCCAGAGTTTTTGCCAGGGAACCTTGTCAAATGCCTTTTCCAGATCTAAGAAGCAAAGATGGATCTCACTCTTATACTCAAGAGCCTTTTCACTCAACTGTCTGAGTGTGAAGATTAGGTCTTGAGTACTTCGATTTGCTCGGAAGCCACACTGGACCTCATCCATTTGTGGCTCATCCACCTAGGCGTCTGAGTCTCTGCTCTAGTATTCTAGAGTAGATTTTACCAGGGACACTGAGAAGGGATATGCCTCTATGGTTTCCACATTGTCGGTTGTCACCCTTTTTGAAAATCGGTGTTATGATGGCAATCTCCCAATCCTTTGGTATGGTCTTGTTGCCTGTAGGACCCTTAGGAGTAATAGGTCACTGGATGCTCCCATGTACTTAACCATTTCTGGTGTTATGCCATCATGTCCTGCTGCTTTGAGCATCTTGATTTTCTCCAGTGCTGCCTTCAGTTCTTCCATCTTTATGTCATATTCATCACCATTGGTTTCCCCTTCTGTATCAGTGGTTATCATTTCTGATGCTTGACCTTGCTCACCATCCAGGAGCTCTGAAAAATATTCTTTCCATTTCTTCTTTTGTGGCAGTAAGCAATTTGCCTTGCTTGTCCTTTATAAATTTAAGAGGGCACAATTTTTCCTTCCTCATATTCTTTAGGGTCTTATAGATTAATTTCTGGTTTTCTTGCTCATCGCTTTCTAGCTTTTATCCAAACTCCTCCCAGGACTTCTGCTTTGCTGCTTGCAGCTTGTTCTTTGCTTCTGTTCTGAGTATCATATTTTTTCTGTATTTATCTGTTTTTCCTGGTGTGTTTTTTGCTCCTAAGTATTGTTTCCATGCCTTTTTCTTCTCTCTTATTTTCTCTTTAACCTCATCTGTCCACCAAGGTGTCCTCTTTCTCTTGTTCCCAAGTCGAACTTCACCACATGCTTCTGCTGCAGCTGTCTTTATGATGTCCTTGAATTTCAGCCAGTGTTTCCACGTCAACAGGTTGTTGTTCTGTGTTTTTCACTGCTGTAGCAATAAGCCCCTGGTATCTGGTCTTCACTTCTGGCTCTCTCAGCTTGTAGGTCTTAATGCTTGTTTCCCCTGTTCATTTACTTAGCTTCTTGCGTGATGTTAGGCAGTTCCTAGGCCGAGTAACTCTTTCAGTTGTTCTTTTAATTGTTAACAAGTAGTGGGCACTTCCAATCTCTGGGCCCCTCCACACTCTAGCATCCTGGACATACTCGAATGAGCTCTTCCTAACTATGGCATAGTCATTCACTGACTTCTCATTCTTGGTTGGTTCACACCTAGTGTATACATGTATGCGCTTATGGGGGAACCTAGTGTTTGTAATGATCAGATTCTGTTCAGTTCAGAATCTAAGGAGTCGCATTCCATTGTCATTAAAAGTATCTTCTCCATATCGTCCGGTAACTCCACCCCATCTAGCATGGTCATTTCCAACTCTGGCATTGAAATCTCCGAGCAGGATTACTTCATCCAGGCAGTCGTCCACTGTCCTTTGAAGCAGCTCGAAGAATTCCTCCTTGACCTCTGCTCGCTCATCTTCATTTGGCCCATACACAATGACAAGGTTGACTATGGTTTCTCCTTCTTTTAGTTTTAGGACCATAATGCGTTCCGAGACAAAAGTTCCATCCCTTGATACTATCCCTTTGGTTTTTGGCCACAATACAACCCACGCCCCCTTTAGCTCTTTCAGATGTGGGGACACCACTGTAGAGCAGCGTGTCGCCTTTGAGATCAATAACTCCTTGTCCTTTTTTCTTTGTTTCTGTTAAAGCCAGGATTTCTAATTTGGCTTTCCTTCTCTTCCACCATCTCCTCTTCCTTCCCATTTATACTTCTTGTGTTCCATGTTCCGTAAGTCACAGTCCGTTCCAGTTCGTCGCCTTTAGAATCAGTCTGGTTTTCTCTCTTATGTTTCTCGTAATCTGATTTTTAAGACAAACAGGTGATTGGCCTGTTGTGCCTTTGCATGATGGAGGGGCTGCTCCTTACGGCCTCCATCCTCCTTTTTCAGCCGGGCTTGGGACAGTACTAGGCAGAGTTCAAATGATTCTGAATTTAAATTCAGGAGAATACTATCAAAACACAGACCAATCCTAATTTTCATATTTGTCTTATTTTGACTTAAAATGCACTGCCGTCCTCTCCTTAAAACTGTGCACATTTAAGAATTGACTCAAATGTGGGAAACTTTTGCATTCTAGCTAGAGGCTTTCACTGGCATTTACAAAGCAACTCTATGTTAGTAATTAGCACTTACACTGCATTACAGACTGACTAAATAATTCCAAGAAGAAGCATGAAATTATAAAATGTTGAACAAGTTTAGCACTAGTTAAAACTCCCACCAGTGACATTTACGAATGTGCACAGTGAACCTCAAGACCTCTTGCTAACATATCCAGACCACAAGGTCTTTTATATTCGGATATATGCTCTAATGTAACTGATTGACCGTGGGTCAAGGTTGAACAGGGGTATGCATCACCAAAACTAATTTCTTTTTAAAAAGACCTCTTACTAGATACTGTATACCTGGACATACTCACGATAATATTAACAAAATGGACTACCAACAAATGAAACTGTACTGCCCGAAAGAACGACAAAGATAAGAAAACAGCATGCTGCACACCAGTTACTAAGGGGCCACACATAAAAGACGTCCAAAAAATTCTGGCATTTGTTTAACCCCCCCCCCCCCCCCATGTCCACGTTTGATTGACATCCAGAAGTGGACGTCCACTGCACATGGTCTTGATTAAACACATAAGCTTCAATTTTTAATCATCTACATATATTTAAAAATCTAATTACGAAATCACAATAATTGTGATGTCGGTTCACAGAGAGTTAATATACTAAGGTTGTTTGTTCCAGAGAACAGGAGCATAGAAGTTAAAACCTCTTCGTGTTAGAGATTTTGAGTCTAGAAGGACTGGAAAGAGGGACAAAATCCGAAGAACGTTTATTTGGGTTCAGCTGGTCAGTAAGAAGCTTTCGAAGACAAGAGGGTTTGTCACTCTTGATAGATTCGTATGTGAGTGAGATTTGCCATGTGGTTTGTGAATTGGACTTTCAACTTAAATACACTCTCCCCCCCCCCTTTTATGGATAGCCCCTAACAGCTTTGGTATGAATAACTGTCAGAGAAGATTGCAAATGTTTTATTTTATGTTGTTATGGTTTAACTAAGATTGCTGAGTTTGTTTCTCCTTCGTAGTCAATGTGAAGTTTAAGAATCTGTATGTGTTTCATAAATTAGTAAATAAAGGTAATTAACAGGTACTCATTGGACATAAAGGATGACACTAGACAACAGAAAAAAAAATATAAGTGATAGGCTTACCAGGGATCGAACCTAGGACCAACCAAACGGCGCCATTGCCTTGCTGTGACAGTACATCGTGAAAGGACGCTCAGCCAATTGTGAACCCCAAAAAAGTGCATTATTGGCTGAGGTCATTCTCACGACACTCACACAACTATGGTATATAGGACCCGTGGACAACCCAGACAGTTTAAAGGCGCAATCACTAATATAACTTTCCTATCAGCAAGTATAGACCAAATAAAGGCAGAAATACTTGTGTCCAGAATTTGTAGTGGAAGATGAATAACACAATAGACGGGTAGGTTAAAGTCACGGATGGGTGAACTCTTAAATAAATAATGGAGGAAACCTGAGTCCTGTGAACAGTAAATAAATAAATAAATAAAGGTAATTAACTTGTACTCATTGGACATAAAG
The DNA here is from genome assembly GCA_024509875.1 of Oreohelix idahoensis. NCBI lineage: Eukaryota > Metazoa > Mollusca > Gastropoda > Stylommatophora > Oreohelicidae > Oreohelix > Oreohelix idahoensis. The sequence goes on from JAMPIV010004907.1 coordinate 835,595, forward strand.
GATGACACCAGACAACAGAAAAGAAAATATAAGTGACAGGCTTACCGGGAATCGAACCTAGGACTAACCAAACGGCGCCATATTATTTATTTATTAATGTGTTTCATAGCATGTTTAGCTGGTATATCACTTGATAAGTAGGTTCTTTTATGTTGTACCTGGAAAGAAGACGTAAGGTAGGTTTGATGGTTCTACAAATCACAAACTCACCTGTGCTGTAGCTTGAATGCTCTGGGCTGCAGCTGTTCCCCGTAGGGGTGGCTGGTTGCCAACTACTGCAGCTGCCACAGTACCTTGTGGAGGGGGTGCAGTGTATGCTAGGGTTAAGGGGAAGGCAGCTGGGGCGCCAGGAGAGGGCACTCTAGCCCCTGCCCCAAACATCATCCCAGCAGGTAGAAAGGGAGCAGCTATCATAGCTGTGGCTGGAGCTGCAATAGGGTTGGATGGAGGAGGACCTGCCGGAGGCTGAAACAGAGCTGGGTTTGTGGGGATGCCAGCTGCATTTGGTGGGAGAGCAAGCCCAGCACTAGACACTGAAAACATAAGTATTCAGTCAGTATCAAACGTAAAGTTTTTAAAATGCAAACCAGGGGAAAACTGTTTCACTCTGAAATAACCAGTAATGATTTTAAAATACAAACATTTAACAAAAGTGTGTGCTGATTTACATTAAAAATAAAATAATAATAAACCCCTTGAAATAACCTTTTATCTCTTATTAAGTACCAGGCCATGAAGAAATTTTGTACTGACTGAATTCATGTAGTTAAATATTCTGTTATGCATCTGAGCAATGCAACATTTGATTAAAATTACAAAGATGACTGAATGAGGCAGTCCAACTATAGTTTGTCACAAAAATATTGATTGTTCAGACGAAAAGACAAACTGTTTAATGAGAAATATTCATACCATAACTAAAATACATGGGAAGTCACACAAAATGGGAAGCAAAACATAAATTTCTGGTATTAAAATCCAGATGAAAAATAATATCTAAGTAAATTCAGAGTCAGTGTGATGGTTCAATGAGTTTAAGGGGAGGAGCTACACCACATGTTAAGTCAAAACAACTCAAACATGAAAGTTGGGATTGGTCTGTATTCAGATAATTTATATTATCCTGAATCTAAATGTGTGAAAACCATTTGTCAGCACACATTCTCAGTAGGTGTATTTTGATTGTGTAAATAGTACTTTCTTCAGAAATTGTGTTTTTCTATGAAGAAAATCAAGATTTTCTCAAAACTTTGTTTTTTGTTACTAATGTTCTTATAACTTGCGTAGTTTGTAGTCAATCAACATTTGATTTGGCACAAACACTTGCCACTGGATAACAAAACTTTTGTCAGATTCGATTTTTTATATCTTATCAAAATTCATATTTATTGCAAATAATGTAAAATTATGAAATATTTTAAATATTGTTAGATACAAACTTTAAAGTTCTCTACTGAACTATTTGACTCCAGAACAACGCTCAGAGCGTTGGTCAGATTTGACACCCGTGTCAAAACTCTCTGAGCGTTGTTTTTAGTCTATCATGAATTAAAATTACTGCACAGGATGGAAAATAATTGCGGAGTCAAAGAGTTAAGCTATAAAAACACGTCAGACAAAAGTTTTAAAATGTAAGGATAAACAATATGTTTAAATTTGGTGTTGATAGCTAAATAAATAAAAAAGCCGTGGCAAAATGACATAGAACAATATAATCCAATATGGCCACCATTTCCATGGCAACCAATTTTGTAATATCATCAAACTCTTCATTGTGTTTATCTGTGATTGATGTAGGTTAAGTCTGGGTACTTTCATTGAAATCGTGTGATTAGTAATAAAAACAGCATTTCACTGTAGCTCCTCCCCTTAAGGAAATGAGGGCCCCCAGATTTCCCAAATGATAGTGAACAAACATCACAAATTTCAGACATGACAGTTACAAGAAACATCCCCTTTTAAATGTAACAGTTCAATGACACTCCCTTTGTCCATGTTACTAGCAACAAACGTTCTAAATTCACAGTAATGTAAAACCCCAACCTCTAATGTAATAGTTAAATGAAATCCTAGCATCAAATTAAATAGTTAACCGACATCCTAACAACAAACGTCAAAGTTTCTTTCAATCTAGCATTTAATTCTAATGACACTGGTTTCAAGATTCTTCTTTGAACAAGATCAAATTCAAAATTTTCTAAGCAAGTTTGATTTACATCAGCATTATTTAGATGAGTTACTATTACTTCATTATCAAGGTTTTTACAAAGATCAGTTTTTATTATTGAGTTCCCTCTCATTATGTTATATTTCAAGTGTCACTGTTTCACATTAGTTAGTCTATGCTTTAATGAAGTCACACATGTTCATCATCATTTTCCATTTCACTCCTTATGGAACATGCAGCCACGACTGCAGCTGGTCTGCTTGCAAAGGCAAACCTGCACAAAGTATTAACATATTCTTGCAGCAGTGAACTGCGAAGCACTTTGTTTTACAGGAGGTTGCCAGTCCCATGTACAACATCATATTAGTTTCTCTTTTTTTTTTAAAAAACAAAAATGTTGCCTCGTTTTGGCAAGGGGTGCCCCATTTAACCTAGACACAGGGTCCGTCAGTTATATTAGGGCACATGGTCTGGTTTATTAGTTGCTTGGTATGACATGCATCAGGGGGCAGTGGTCTTATTCTCTCTTTGTCTCATAAGAGACTCAGGAACTATACAGAGCAACCTTAAATGTGGTTCTCTTTATTTCAGAACTACAAACATTTATTTACACACTGTTCGCCATGTAATTCTAAACTCTTCACCTGGCAAGCCAAAGGGCAAAGCTGTGGTAGGAGGAAGCAGAGCTGGAGGAAAATGAGCAGAATCCTGGACATTCCCAGGGGGGGTGTGCGCTGGGTGCTGGCCAGGAGGTAGTCCTCCATGCTCTCTTTGGTAGAATGAGGGCGGAGGCAGTGCTGTAAGTGGCAAGTGAGGGGGCAGGAGAGACACAAATAAAAAGAGTAAAAATAAAAATAATTTAATTAAAGGAGATTTAAAAATTCAAAATCAATGCCTTACGGGTAAAATGATTTTGTAAATAAGACATATGCCGTACCCTATTGTTATTCAAATTAATTTTATTTGTCAAAGTAGAGAAAGTAAATGACACAATTATTACAAATGCACATGAACAACCAAAAGAAATTTTGGCAAAACATGAAAAGTAACAAAATTAGAAGGAAAAAAAATAGTAAATGCTAAAGAAACAATAAAAAGATTCATTTAAAAAAAATGAAAGCAACTTATCTGAAAATGCTTCCAGCTGATGACAATGACTGCCTGCCAAGGAAGTATTTGTTTAAGATGAAGATAGCTAACCAAAACATCTTTTGTTTGTTCTAGTGCGTGGTATAATTGACACAACATCATTCTGTCATTACCTGCATTCAGCATTAGGATGTACAGTGCTGTTAAATTACCTATGCTGAACGTCTTGCTCTTTTGCAGCCAATACCAAGCTGAAGAGTCCTTGGTATTATTTACACTGTAGATCTAGGCTTTTCCGCCATTCCGAAACCTGGTTAAGTTGAAGTCATGAACTCCAGTTTCTCCAGCTTGGCTTGCATTTAAAGCATCATCAAATCTGGTCCCAAGCTAGGAGGAAGAAGCATGTGACATATTGTGCATTCCCGCCACCCAAGGGGGGCTCTATAAATATGCAGAGATAAAGGAAATGTCACGTCTTTCATAGGGCCTCTTCTCAGCTTCCTCTGCCTATTATGGGCCATTAGTGAGATCCTCCTAAATGCAACCAACCAGGCAAAAGCCAGAGTAAGGATGAGGCTCAAGTGACTCCTCCAAGCTCAGTATGCAATGCTGGGTTCCCAACATGTTTCATCACAAGGGAAATCCCTTGATGTGTGTGGATGATTTCAAGAGCCAATGAGGGTGTAATTAGCCTCACAGACAGAGGTTCACTTCCACATCTGTATACTTTAGCACTGTGCTTAGCTGATGGTCATGTAAGGATGCCTCCAGGCATATGTGAAGGAGTAAAAATGTTTCCTGAATGGAATATACAAGTACTACAGGGTGATTGTATTTTTGAACTGTTATACCCTCACGAACTCCGCCTATGCCGGTCCCAAGCCCGGATGAAAAAGGAGGAGGGCGGCCTGCATGGAGGCCGTAAGGAGGCAGCCCCTCCACCATGCAAAGGCACAACAGGCCAATCACCTGTTTGCTTTAAACCACGATTACGAGTAACACAAGAGAGAAAACCGGACTGATTCTAAAGGCGACGAACTGGAAGACAGCCGATAGAATAGTCTGGCGCTCTCTCTTCCAAACCTCTACACCTCACGGTAGAAGGGGAACGACTAAGTAAGTAAGTAAGTAAGTATACCCTCACGTTTATGTACTGGATATACATGAAACTTGTCAAAACAAGGAGCAACAACTGCCATTTAACTAATACGTTTTATTACTTCCCCCTGAAACAAAATAAAATCTAAAAGGGACAATAAAGGTATGTCAAAATAGACAGCAAAAACTGCTGCCTGTTATGATGTGCTGAACATGCCGGATCTCATGTTAAGCTATAACGTTAATGTCACAGCATTTATTTATGCAATAAAATCTTGACGTGTCGTTAATTTATGAGATGGATAAGAGTGAAGAAATAATTTATAAAAACAGCAGGTGAATTTTAAATCATCCTGCAGTAACTACCGCTTAGCTGACATTAGAAGACAATTGTCTGTCAGCACTTTTAACCCCCACAGACAATTTTCTGGAGTAAAGAGAAGGAAATGTGAAACACCTGAAAATAAAGAATTTTCTTAAGTGTAATTAACAATATTACTTGGCAGTGATTAAAAAAAACAGAGGGGAAGGAAGATGGAAAAGGTGCAGGTGGGGGAAAGACAGAGACACACAGTGTGTGTGTGGGGGGGGGGGTGTGTGTGTGTAAGAGAGGTTAAGAGAGAACAGCAGCTCTGAAATTTATCTTACGTGTGTTATATAGCTTGGCACAAAGGTGTGTGTGTGTGTGTGTGGGGGGGGGGGGGGGGCAGCCTGGGGTTATGGACACACATACAGTTCAGTCTGGATAAGCAGAAGTCACTGGGACAATCTATAGTAATTCTACTTGTCCGAAATTCTGCTTACCAGAAGTTTGCTTAAAGAGGGACATTCACCTCAGAATAAAGCATGAAGTCATTATTTTAACCATTCAGAAACAAGTATTTTTATTTTAAATTGTCATGTCTACATCTTTCTTTTAAAGTTTTCAAAAGCAATTTAGCAAAGCCTAAAATTAGTGTCAAGTTAATTGCTAGGAGTATAGTAGCAAGTGTAAAGACACTCTAATTGCGTTTTTTTTCTTTTTTTTTTTTCATAACCCTCAACTCCCAAAGGAGCATAGGCCTTCAACAAACACATGCCAAGTCCTCCTGTCACGTGCCATCATCTCAAGTTCTTTCCATGTTCTCCTCATCATTTTCACCTCTGTTTCCAACTCTCTTCTCCATGTACTTCTTGGTCATCCTCTGCCTCTCTTGCCCTGGGGGTTCCAGAACAAGGACTGCCTTGTAATGCTATCAACAGGTTTCCTCAGTGTGTGTCCTATCCATCGCCATCGTCTTCTTCTCATCTCTTGTTCCACTGGCACTTGTCCAGTTCTTGTCATCAGTTCCACATTGGTAACCTTGTCATACCATTTTAATCCCTCTATTCTACGCAAGCACCCATTTATGAAAGTCTGTAGCTTTTTGGTTGTTGTCTTTGTTGTTCTCCATGTCTCCGAGCCATACAATAGGACTGACTTCACATTTGAGTTGAAGATTCTTATTTTCGTGTTGGATCCTATTTCTCTTGATCTCCATATATTTCCCAATGCAATGAAAGCTCCTCTTGCTTTTTGTATTCTTATTTTGATATCGCTGTCTGTCCCTCCAACTTTGTCTATATTACTGCCAAGATATGTGTATGATTCTACATCTTGTATTGGCGTTTCTTCAAGTTCAACCCTGTTTTCATTACCTGCATTTATTCTCATTATTTTTGTCTTTTCCCTGTGTATTTTCAGACCCAATTGCTGTGACCTCTCATCGAGTGTTTTCAATTTGTCCTGCATCTGATTACGGTTATGGGACAGGAGAGCCAAATCATCAGCAAAATCCAGATCATCCAACTGCTTAGTCAGAGTCCACTGGATTCCATTTCTGTTGTGTGTTGTCGATGATCTCATAACCCAATCTATTGCCAGCAAGAAAAGAAATGGAGACAAGAGGCATCCCTGTCGCACTCCTGTTCTTATCCCAAATGGTTCTGTAAGCTGTCCTTCATGAAGAACTCTGCACGTCATGTCTTCATAGGTTTTCTTTATTAAATTAATGATTTTCAGGGGAACTCCATAATGCCTCATCAATTTCCAAAGTGATTCTCTGTCCACACTGTCAAATGCTTTTTCGTAGTCCACAAATCCGATGTATAGTGGTGAATTCCATTCCAGACTTTGTTCAACTATTATTCTCAAAGTGGCTATCTGGTCTGTACATGATCTGTTTTGTCGAAAACCTGCTTGTTCATCTCTCAATTTCTTGTCTATGGACTCCTTTAATCTCTCAAGGATAATCCTGTTCAATACCTTTCCTGGCACTGATAGTAACATTATTCCTCTATAATTTGTGCACTCTTGTAGATTTCCCTTCTTAGGCAACTTAACCAGATATCCTTCCTTCCATTCTGCTGGTATCTCTTCTTTTTCCCAGACTTTACCAAGTAATTTATATAACATCTCTGTAGCCGTGTCGATATCTGCTTTGATGGCCTCTGCTGGAATGCTATCAGGTCCAGACGCTTTTCCATCTCTTAGAAGCTTTATGGCTTTCTTTATTTCTTCCTTCGTTGGTCTTTCACCGTTAATTTGTAGCTCTTCTTCTGCTGGCTGGATGTCCGGCGGGTTTTGTGGAGCTGGTCTATTGAGAAGGTCCCCAAAATATTCTGTCCACCTCTTCATTTGCTCTTGTATATTGCTGAGCAGTTTCCCATTCTTATCTTTTATGAGGCAACTTGTTTGCTTGTATTTCCCTGTTAGCTTCTTTGTGCTGCTATACAGTTCTCTCATATTTCCTTTGGCTGCAGCATCTTCTGCCTCTCTTGCCAACTCCTCAATATACTTCCTCTTGTCTCTTTTGATACTTCTTTTTACTTCTTTGTTTGCTTCTGTGTACACTTCTTGAGCCTTGGCTTTGGAACTTCTGGTTTTGCTTGTGTTTAACTCTGCTTTCTTGTTTTTTCTATCTTTTATCTTATTGATGGTTTCTGTTGTTATCCATGCTTTTTGTTGTCTTTCCCTTTTCCCCAGTATTTCTTCACATGTCTCCTTCCATACCGTTTTGACCTGCTGCCAATAGTCTTCTGTATTCTCTACATCTTCCAACTGTTGGAGCACTTGGAATTTGTTGGATACTGTGACCGCAAATTTGTCTCTTGTTTCTTGATTTCTTAGCTGTCCTACATTAAACTGTTGTCTATAATTTTGCATTGTTGCATTTCTCTTGAGTTTCATTTTTACTTTGGCTATCAGAAGATGGTGATCTGATGCCACATCTGCTCCTCTATATACCTTTACATCCTGCAATGATGATCTAAACTTCTTCTTTATGCATATATGATCGATCTGATTTTCTGTTCTATGGTCTGGTGATATCCATGTTGCCTTGTGTATTCTCTTATGTGGAAACATGCTTCCTCCTATAGCCAGTTGATTTGAAGCACAGAAGTTTGCAAATAGTTCTCCATTTTCATTCATTACTCCTAGCCCATGTTTTCCCATGACTTCTTCAAATCCAGTATTGACTGTACCTATCTTTGCATTCATGTCACCCATCAAAATTGTGATGTCTCTTCTTTTTACTTTATCCATAATTTCCTGTAGTTTAGTATAAAATGCTTCTTTCACAGACTCTTCTTTGTCATTAGTTGGTGCATAACATTGGATGACATTGACATGAATTTTCTTTTTAGCTGTTTTGAAAATAGCTGTTATTATTCTGGGTCCCACAGCTTCCCATTCAATGAGTGCTTTCTGTGCTTCTTTAGATAACATAAGAGCTACCCCTTCACTGTGGTGTGAACTTTCGTCTTCGTGTCCTGAGGACAGCACCAATTCACCTGTGATGAGTTTCTTCCTGTCTACCCCCTTCCACTTTGTTTCACACATTCCCAGAACCTCGATTTTGTATTCCCTCATTTCTGCTGCTACTTGTGCCACTTTCCCTTGTTCGTTCAATGTCCGAACATTCCAGGTGCCAAATCTGGAAGTTCTCCTAGAAGAAAGAAGGTTAGTCAGCAACACAGACTCCTTTCGGCTTTCTCTGTGTTGCATCATACGCCTCCCCGCGAGAGGACCTTCCCCTGTCTTGGATGGCTGTGTTTTATTTTCTTTATTTGACTTGTCCATATTTGTTGAAGTTTTTTGTGGTTTAAATTTTTTTTTACAGGATGGGGTAACCGGCCCCATGCCCAACCCTCCTTAGTCGCCTTCTACGACATGCTTGGCAGGGGACAGTGTTACTATTCTTTGCTCCCCTTTCGGGCCCCGGTAACACACGGGTGAATTGCGTTTTAGCTCAGTATTTTTGCATGCTCTTTAGAGGTACCTACAAGGATTTCTAGAGTGATAACTACTGCAGGACAAGTAGGCCGATTCAGGTTTACCTTCCTTGACCCAGGGACTTTTCTGTTGTCTAGTGTTTTCACTTCCTTCTTTCTTATGAGTGCTTGCCAGATACTGGTTTATGTTTATTATTTACTAATACAGGCCTTGGGTTTCATTCTTTGTTTATCTTTAGATCCCAAACATGTAGTCCTGTTGCTATCAAGAGTTTAAAGGCAAGCACTTTCCTTGCAAACCGAGGTGAACCAGTGTTCACCTGGTCGGCCTGACAATTAAGGGCTTGCTGGTTTAATGAATGTTGGCATTGTAATGTACTGGCACAAGCTTGGACTTTTATTAAACTATTATCGCAAGTCATGTAGTACTGTAAATTAGGCGATGAAGGCAAACTTCTAATTAATTATGCAAGTCCTAATCTGAATTGGGAGAGAAAAATGACCTCCACTTATACAAAAATTATAAGAAGTTGACTTAACACATTAACTACCGAATTAAAAAACACACTGTGGCCGAATAAAATTTTTTTCTCATTTTCATCCTGTAGGTGTTTGCACAAAGTAAGCTATAGTTTTCGTAATTGTTTACAGATTTTTATGAATTTCACATCATTTTAAAGATAAATGAATGTACTACTACAATAAGCACCATTTGTAACTCTAATATTGGTTGTTGCTATTTAACGGCTGTCTGATGGCCAAGGACTTGCAATATTTTCACAATTATAACTGCTGCTTACGCCCCATCTCTATCAAAATCACTATTTCAAACAATGTGCAAACCGTTTTCACTCTTGTCCTCATCGCTAGATCCATCAGTGATTTGTTGAAACAAGTTTCTAGCCTATTCAGCCGTTAGACAAGATGTACACGCATTGTTTGTGGTCTTATCACTAGTTGCCACGGTAAACAGTCTTACACGATTTGGTAACTAACCCAAAACGCTGAAAAATATGAACATAATATCAATTCTCCAGTGTTCTACAACAACCATGCTTTGGGAATTTGTTTTCCGGTGGCAACTTAAAATCTCGAACCAGATCAGAAAGCGTTTCAGTACATTTTTCAGTTGTTTTATTACTAAAATTAGATTGACGCTCTGAGCAGTTCGCGGTCCAAATGATAGGATTTCAAAAGCCGGTCCCATCGGCTTGCGGTAGTTAATGTGTTAACCAGTTTTTTTTTTTTTTAAAGCCACAGAAGACATCTGGCTGGGACCTTCAGAAATGCTTCTACTTAAGTGAGTTGGCACTGAACTTGCACGCACACACACATATGCAGTGGAAAGGGAAGGGGACAGAAAGAGAGAACAGCAGCTCTGAAGTTAATCTTACATGGATTGTATAGCTTGGCACCACTTCCAGCAACTGGGGGTGGTTCTGTAAACATCCCTTGCTGTCTAAGGGATGAGTAAGGGTTAGCCCCAGCTGACAGTGGTGGAGAGGTCAAGTCCATTCGAACACCAGGAGGTAAACTTTGGTAGGGATTGCTGGAAATTGGTGCCACTGAAACAGAAAGTACGGTGTTACTGCAAGCGCTGAAACTTATAACCTATTTAATAATAGTACTACAGCTTATGAGTATTTGATTGGCAAAGTGGTTAGAGCGTTTAAACTCTCACGGTAAAGTCAATCAATCAATACCCTTTTAGCTCCCCAAGGAGCATAGGCCTTCAATAAACACATGCCAAGTCTTCCAGTCCTGTACCATCCGCTCAAGTTCTTTCCATGTTTTCCTCATCATTTTCACCTGTGTTTCCAGTTCTCTTCTCCATGTGTTTTTTGGTCTACCTCTGCCTCTCTTTCCCTGTGGATTCCAGAACAAGGACTGCCTTGTAATGCTATCAACAGGTTTCCTCAATGTGTGTCCTATCCATCACCAGCATCTTCTTCTCAACTCTTGTTCCACTGGCACTTGTCTGGTTCTTGTCATCAATTCCACATCTGTGACTTTGTCATACCATTTCAGTCCTTCTATTCTATACAATCACCCGTTTATAAAAGTCTGTAGCTTTATGGTTGTTGTTTTTGTTGTTCTCCGTGTCTCAGAGTCATACAATAGGACTGACTTCACATTTGAGTTGAATCACGGTAAAGTAACGGGTTCAAAATCTGGTGCCACCATGCTCACATCTACCCAGCAGTAAATGGGTGACTGGCTTTGCTCATGAGTCAGGGAAGACAAAAAGCAAATGGTAGCAACTGAATATATTATCTACAGCTACACAGACTCCATAGATCATAATAAGCCCTGCGTAGTTCCTGGCAGTCTTTGAGGAGGTAAAGAAAGAACAAAACTACTGCTACCTCCAGAATGCCATAAGAGTTGACTAAAGTGAGGCGGCTGTAACATTTTACATCATGTTAAAAACAATTGCTACATAAATCACACTGCTATATCACATGAATGCTTCGATGCAGGCTTCCTGCCAGTGGCTCCATATGAAGTGAAAAGAAGAATATCCTAATTATAACCCATCAGGGGCTGAACAGGATATTTTTAACCATTGAATTAAAAAAAAAAAATGAAATGTTTGGCTCTATCATATGACAATGTAAAGATCATTCTCTGCTGGCATATAGTTAGTTCAAATCTTTAAAACAAAAACTATACAACGTATACCAAATAAAATATGTAAGCCAACCCTTCTAGCACTTACATTGTCTTATAACCTAATAAGGTTATGTTAATTAAGACCACATAAAATAACTGAACCAATTTTACTGACCTAGTGTAGTTTGTGGGTCTGTACTGCCTACCATCACTGCTCCCTCCATAGGTCGAGAGATACCCTTGGCTCTGCGTTCCTTTGCATACGACTTCTTCTCCGTGGTAGTGCTTGTGATGGTCACATTGATTGTTTGCACATTTTCCTTGTTAGAGATGACCACACTTTTGCTGTTGGAAGAGACACTGTCATCTCCACCGCTGATGTCAGATGTGGGAGCAGCAGATGAAGTGTGAGCGTTCTTCGGCTTAGATTTTGCCTCTGGATATTTGTATGAGGAATTAGTGTACTCTCTGGCATCTTTGTTGGCAGGTCCAGCCATTTCTGGCTGTTGCTGCTGATGTTGGGGTTGATCAAATACTCTGTTGTCACGTTTGTTGCTACCAAAGTATCCTCCTGAATCACCAGACTTGCCAGCTCTTGGGCCCACGTTTCCACCAGTTACTGGCTGCTGCTGCTGTTTACGGCGACTATAGCTGAAATCCTGGTGACCACCACGAACACTCCCATTGTAGTCATTCCCCCTGTTGTAGCCATCCCTGAAGTCACTTTGTGCTGATCTCCAGTTTTCTCCTTGGGCTTGGCTGTTAAAATTTCCATCTCTGCCCCTGCCCTGGTTGTAAACCTCTCTCCTATCCTCTTTGAAGTTACGCTGTGAGCGATTCTTTCCCGTTATGTCCTCTTGTTTGCGAATGTCTTGAGTTTGTTGGAATCTATCCCGATTATCATTTCTATAATTACTGTCATTCTGGTTTTCAGAAGTGTGCAGTTTCTGAGTTCGATCACTACTGGGCTTTGTGTCACTAGGCATTTTTTCACTATCTTCCCTCTTCCAGCCTTGAACATCTTTGGGAACACCATGCCTTGCTGACTCTCCTAGACTGGGAAAATCTATAGCTTGGGTATTTTCAGCAGATATGTCTACATTCCTATAACCGTCTTGGTTTGTTCTATTGCTATCCAGACGATTCCTATTATTCTTGGCTTCAACATCACCACCACTGTAATTTCCTCTATTGCCACCCCTCCCTCCTCTTCTGGAGTCAGTGTTTTGCATCCTGTTCCTACGAGTGTTTCTACTTGCCGACTTCCTGTACTGGATAAATTCATCATCACCCAGGTTGGGTACAGAATCCTGACCACCGTCTGTAGTATCAATCACAGCCATTCGAGGTATGAAGTCCTGGAAGTGTGGCTTTCTTGGCTCTTTAACTCTGGGGAGTTCAAGAAATGGCTATCATGACAACAGAAGTATGCAACATATTCTGGATATACTTCAAATTTTCTAATTCACACTTTTAAATGCGACCTTTTATTTCACATATAACAAATTATTTAAATATAAATTTAAAAACACAAAAAAACTAAAAAAACGCACACACCACGGAAATATATACTTGGAACTGAAAGTCACATCAGACCATCAAGGATAAAGACTGGAAAAGAATTGTGTCTGTAGTCAAAGAACATTAAGGGCCCAGAATGCTAAAGAAAATTTTTTTTAAATAATTTTATGTCAACTAAATTCCCTAAGAAAAATAAATAATAATTCTTATAATACACCTCTGTCAGGACATAGTAAAGAAGTATACTTAGTGCATCATTTTGTGTGTTTCTTGAGAAAAATGCCAATGGTCTACTTGGTAACTAAGACAAATGTCATACCTTCTAAGCTGTCTAGGTGGAGCCTCCGGAGGTCTATCAGCAATTCTGATATCATATCCATAAAGATCAATCAGCTCTTGTCGTGATTTCGGTGCCTGCATATCGTTAATGTATTTATCATGGCTCCACTTTCCTTCATCTTGCCACAGCTTTTTCTTTGGTCTAAGAAAAATATGAGCAGAGTCTAATCTCCCCAGCGCACAACAGAAATACTCTCATTTGCACACAAACTCTCTTAAGGATGACATACATATTTTCTCTTACCCATACACATTAACTCTCTCCTTAGCTCAACAGACAAACTGTTAAGTATAGCACAATAATTTTCAGGGAGTAGCTACTTGCTCCGTATGTGTAAAGGAAAATGACGAAGTGTGGAGTTGATGCGAAAAACTAACCTAGACTGGAATCCACAGAGGCAGAGAAAACAGGAAAAGGCCTCATGAAGACAGCAAATGTAACTGGGATATCATGGCCAGAGCTAAGAATATAGCCCAAAACAGAAATCAGTGACAAGTAAAACTGCAGTCATCCCATGCAGCGGTGGGATCTTTGAGGAGACAACGTATGAATAGGACAACTGCTTCCTCAGGCATGTCATAAGAGGCGACTAAAATTAGAACGTTCATGGGACTGGCAACCTCATCATTTAAAACATGATCACAGCTGCTAGAGGACATGAATGCTTTGGTCTGCAAGGGGGCCTGCTGCAGCGGTGGTTCCATGCTCCATGGGCAGCAAAAAGAAAAATGATGATGAAAACTGAGCTCTTGTTTCAAGGAGAAAGAAAATGATTAATGACGTGATTGTATATTGTACTAAAAAAACTGATATCAATATAATTTTGTTAAAGAACAGTCTGTCTGAAAAATTAAGAATTTTCTCTATGACAAACTACATAGTACTGCATGTACTGTGGTAAATGAAACATTAAAGACAAAGACTTTAATCTAAGCTTAGTTCCAAAGAGATAATCACGAAAACAAGCAGAGTTCAAAAGCAGTGTAACTTACTTGACCTCTTCTATCGCCTCCCCTTCAGGTGCCTCAACCCCATGACGAAAGTCATGCTCATAGAAGGCTCCCTTTCGAGGTACGTAAGCTGGGTTTTTCTTATCCTCATCATCATCTGGCTTATCTTTGTCTGGCTGTTCCTGAATGAAAAGATGACCATAAGTGGACAGAATATAAATAAAAAGTAGTGAGAGCCAAACAGTATGTAAAAAAACACCACAAGCTAGATGTAACAGTGGATGTCCTTATATGATGAAAATGTTCTACAAAACATATTTAATTGTCCAAATCAATAAATCCACCAATAAAGTTATTTAAAACCTTTTCAGTGGGGGTGGAAAGTTAAAAACATGTACAGTTATTTATAATCTTTGCAGTAGGGGAAAATGCGAAAAGCATATAAGTAAATTTATAATTAACACTTGAAGTAGAAATTCAGAATGCAAACAGAACCAGAAAATCTATACTGACAAATTCAATGAGCTAAACGTTCAAAATAAAACACACAATTTTTTTTTAAATGAGCAAGAAGAGCTCTTTAATAATTAAAACAGACCAGATATTATCAAATGTCTGTATGACGACACGCTCTTGCATGTCACAACTTCTATGGATATACTATCCAAGTATGATCACATACATATATATAGATTACATGACTAAACCCCCATATAATTAAGTCCAATTATCTTGAGCTGGCATTGTTACCTCCCCATCCCCACTCTGTCGCTCTTCCTCCAGCCCCTCTTCATCAGTGTAACCCTCTGTCTCTGAGCCTGTCTCTTCCTCTGTCTCTGAACCATCCTCTGTTTCAGTCTCACTTCCCTCCTCTGTTTCATCCTGAAATTACCCACAGCAATATTGATCGAAGAATACCACTAAGTGGGGACAACAATGCTTCCTGTACTTAATGCCAGCAGCTTAGTGCATCTTTGAGGAAAGCAGATTAAAACTTAAATCAATTATCAAAGAATACATCTAATATCAATTAAGAAAGCAACAGTAAGTAATTAAAACATAAGTCAGTATGAACAGTTAACTGAAATCAATAAATAAAACCAAGTAAAACCATGTTCAAATCAATAACCATGGTAAACAAAATCAACCTTTTAATTCAACAGAATCATATTTAAATCAATTAAGCAGAATTAAGTAACATGGCAAACTTTTAAGCTCTGCTTAGTGTCTCAATTTGTAAATCTCTTCTTTTAAGATTTTTCTGAAATCAAGTGATTATGAGTGCATGTACTATGTTCTGTGTAGTCTTTGCTGTGCTCTGAATCTCTACAATGTTCATTATATATCCATTACGTTTATTAAAAATTCACTATTCAGGTAAAGGTAGTCCCATAGCAGATACTGCCGTAGGGAAGTGAGATTTCATCATACTATGTCCAGCTTTTTTATGAGATGAGGTGACCAGTTCCTCTCCTCGCCACCTTTGCCTTCCCTATCTCAAGCACAGTCAGGTGAAAGAAAGACAAATTTACGGCTGGGTAGACTGTAGCGCGATGCTACCAGGTTCCAATATAGGAACGGGACCCAAAGACGCAGCAACAGAGAATGCAGTCAGCGACCCATAGCTTGACTGCTTGCGTCAGCGAACCAGAGCTGACCAAGACCCTACTCCACCTCCAAGTGGTGGTCCTGGAAACAGGCTGCATCACTGCAGTCTGGCTGAGAGAGTAGGGATCGAAGAGGGAAGGCAAAAACCGGTCCCCAAAAATGCAGTGCTGAAGTCGGATGTGTCGGCCGAAAGGCGCAGATATCGCAGCTTCGCTGTAAACAGACACAACGCAATCAACATCCTTTTCAGGATGAATGAGGAAGAAGAACAATATAGGAACCCTGGTAACTGTTCTGTGAGAGGAAAGTGCTCTAACTGCTTAGCAAATCAGACACGCATAGACTTTACTAAATGTTCCATTTTTGTCATCATATCAATTTATGTGCCTCCAGCTCCTTGGTCTATAGCAGTTAGCACACTCTCCTGTCATCCAGGTAGCTGAAGTTTTTTCACATGAGTGCCAAATGTGACAGACCTCACAAGTCAGACAAGTGTATTCTTACAATGTTGGGTAAAGTGCATCTCTCCACTACACATAATGCAATTAACGGCAATCAGTTCAATTAAAAAATTTTTTATTTACTGAAAGATCGGACTATTTCAAGATTGTGCGAATGCTTTTGCTTCTCTCATTGGGAATCCACTTTAGACAATCAGTCTAATGTTTATACTTTAATTGAGCAGCATAATTTATTAATGTTAATGTTTATCTATACATTAGTGTCCACTAATTTTAAACCACTGCAATTGTAATTCTCTACGTCATAGCTATGCCGAGCAATTATGAATAAATATTTACAAAACCTCTACATGACAGATAAACTAATATACAAGAAGCATGCTCTGAAATTCAGAATTGCAAAGCCAAAACACAACCCTTATTATTACATGTTTAAATCAGTACCAAATGTAAAACACAGCTTTCTATCTTCTATGGTTTTTATGAGTTTCAAACATGAACTTAAGAACTTCAAACAGAACCAATGCTTATCACTTGTCAATGCTACAATAACATATAAATCAATATTTTCATTGTTTTAAAATGATCTTTCTTACCTCTTGATCAGCACTGTCACCTACAGTACTTTCATTCTCTGAGGAAACAAGTAAGAAAAAATAAATCGGTGACACCACACTAATAAAAACGTTCCCCTAACTGCAGTTCTTCATGATGAGATACAGGATACATATTAATATCTTGATTTAGTAGTTTTTCTCTACAAGGATACTGGACAAATTATTTATGCATCTCTGGGTGCTGGTAGTTCTTAAAAGGATACAAGAACCAGCCACATTAATCACTTATTGTCAGATTTAGGACAGTGTCAATAGGTCTTCAAAACAGTAAACTAGACATGAAGCTATTTACAGCATGAATGACTTTAAATGAGAATTCCTTTCCTCAAATATAAAAGAAAAAGGTATTGCAAGATATGACCAGCTGTCTATTCATCATTAAATTTAAAACATCATTAACAATTATAAAATCTGACAGCAGACCAGATTATCTTTAAAATGCATGCATGCAAAAATCTTAAAAACAACATTTTCCCTGAAATCACTGCACAGATTATAAAGTCATTATCAACTTTTGCTTGGATATCTAAATTAGAACATTAAAAGTACAAATTTTGTTCATTATCAAAAAGATTGAACACATAAATCAATCAGCTCACTCACAAATAAAAACATTACCTATGCTTGGACTTTCATCTTCTGATTCCTGAAAAAAGAAAGTAATGTAAGTGCACACTCTCCGGCATGCTTGCTCCACAAGCTTGGTACAGTGTACAATATATAAATTAAAAAATAATATGGTATGAAATCAGTTTTACAAGTAAACGGTACACATGAGACATGGGACGTTTCGGGTTTTACTCTTCGTCAGCCACAGTTACGAACAGGTGACAAGGACAAGAACTACATATAGGTACTACAAAGGTCTATGATGATGAGGAAAACGTCAAATGAGTGATACAAGCAGATGAAACCACGGTGATGAGCGAAACGATAACAGTAATAATGCAAGAAAATCGTGAAACCAGAAAGACATGTCGAAACAAGAAAGTAAATAATCAACGAAACGAAGACAGAAATGAACAACACTATTAAAATAGTAAAAAATCACTTAGCTGGATCGAAGAAAGAAACATTTAAAAAAACAGTGTACAATATGCAGGTCATGATATGAAGACTACATTTCAAAAGATGATCAGTGTTGTGCTAAGAGTACAATGGATGTCACTGAATTTTTGAGGTCCCTCCCCCCCAAAAAAAAGATATAAAGTGAGTGAAAAATTAATGAAAACATATTTTTCTAGCAACCAGGGGAGGAAACAACAGTCAGCCCCACGTGGTAAATATCTTAAATATGGGCTTGCAATAATGTGTCTGAAAATTCACACAGATAAAATAAAGATTGTGATTATAAATAAAGGCATAATTGTTTTTTAATTAGTGAAATAAAATATCCTGTTCAACCTCAGATGGGTTAAAATTAGGATATATATTGTCTATAAACTAAGATATGTTTAACTTCCACTATCTGTGTATGTCATTAGCAAAGGCAACAAATATCAGCTACATAATACTTGGTGAGAGTAGTGCAATATCATTCGTGTATTCTAGATACTGCACTACTCTGACATTAACATCAGCACATCCAAGAAATGACACTCAATGTAATAAATCCTGAGCCCACAAAAATAAGGAATCAAATGCTGGAACAGATATATTTACATATCTAGTAAGCATAGTAACACCAGATGGTGGAACAAGCAAAGACATCGGTAACAGAATGAACAAAGCCATAACAGCCTTTGCATATCTAAACTACTACTACTTAGTCGTTCCCCTTCTACCGTGCGGTGTAGAGGTTTGGAAGAGAGAGCGCCAGACCATCCTATAGGCTGTTTTCCTCCTGGCCTGGTTCCATTCTAGTCCTCGGTCCTTCAAAGATTGCAAAGATAATAATGATTGCAGTTTTCATGTCCAATAAGGCACACAATCAGATAAATGTTAGCAAGCAGAAAAAAGCAATCCGGGGGAAAATCTGGAGGCAGACAGTGCATATCTAAACAACATTTGGAAATCTCAGTACAGCACAAACACCAAATTAAGATTATATGAGTTGCATACTTTCTGTACTTTTTGTATGGCGTGGAGGTGCTGGAGAGTTACAGAAAAGGACATGTCCAAATTATCCTCATTCCACACAACCTGCCTAAGGAAAATTCTTCTAATGTTTTGGCAGAACACCATCTCCAACCAGGAACTGCTTACACGGTGCAGTCAAAAAGGCATGCACACCATCACTGCAGGCAGATGCTGGAACTGGGTTGGCCATGTCCTCAGAAGGGACCCTGACACCATCACCAGAACTGTTATGCTATGGACCCCAGAAGGACGGCGAAAGAGGCAGACCAAAGACAACCCGGAGAACAGTGGAGGCTGAGATGCAAAGCATGAACCAGAATTGGGGCATAACACGAAGGATGGCCACTGACCGAGCAAAATGGGGACATTTTGTTGCTGCCCTACAAGATGCCACTAGGTGATGGCCACTGACCGCTTTGTCAGTCAGGAGCTGATGATCCAAGAAGAAGAAGATTACTTGATGAAACATCCCAACACCAGATAAACTCAAATATTGAATGACAGCAACAGATACAAAAATGAAGGCATCAATAAGAAATGCCAAATTATGAAGGCAAGCGAGGATTTTATAATGTTAGGAAATACAACGAAGTTGAGAGATATCAAAATCCATTTTAAAGTAATAATGTTCAACTGAAATGTCAAAGCAATCATGTTATATAGCTCAGTGACGTACTAAGGGGATGCAAGGGGAGCGGTCTGCCCAGGGAACTGCTAGGAAGGGGGTGCCATCGGACACCTTTAAGATAATACCTAGTGTTAAAAATATACTTGCTAGTGTCTGTGTTTATTTGGGGTCGGGGTGTCAAAGGTAAGATCCACCCCGGGTGCCGAGTACTTTAGGGACGCCTCTGATATAGGCTAGCTCAGACACACTGTTTTTAAAGTACAAAACTGTAACACCAGTTTTCATGTTCAATAAGGCACACAATCAGATAAATGCTAGCAAGCAGAAAAAAGCAATCCGGGGGAAAATCTGGAGGCAGATAGTGCAGACTCGAGGAACCATCTGCTTAAATTAGCCTTACATAGGGCGGCCTACATGTAATTTAGGCTTGGCTCGACTGCCAGAGAACAAGTGATCATACTGCACTTTAGCCTACATACAAAATAGGCTAAAATCGCAATGATTGTCGCCGAATGCTCCGCTGTGAATATGGGGATTTTTGAGTTAGTATTAGGGTTAAACCTGACCCTAATCCTAACTCTATAATACACATTTTTACTGCGGAACGTTCGTCGACAATCATTGCGATTTTACCAAAAATAGGCTAGTGATCACATTCGAGTCGAGCAGATGACAAATCACAAATGACCGCCAAAAGACGTAGCCTAAGCTAAACCCAAACTAAGATACCATATAAATCAACACAAGGAAAGAAAAGTTAACAACACCTAGAACATATATTTTTGTACTAGCTGAGACTGTAAGGTAAATTAATGATAGGCCTAATGATTTCGATTACGTGATGTAACTTATGAGGTAACGGGGGGGTGGGGTTGATGACCCATTTAAAAAAAAAACGTACACATGTTGAAGATCTTGTCACAACAATGGGAGTTTCAGCGCCTACATCTTCTCCTTCATCGAGCAGTTGCCTCCTTCTTCGTTCTTGCTTAGGAACAACTGACATCGTTTATTAATTACCACGTTGTAATTCTATAACCAACAGTTTTGTCTCTCCGCAGTTTCCAATAATGGCGATCCTGGCCAGCCAATCATTGCAACTAAAGGTTAAATTCGTGTGGAACATTGACTTTATTGAACATGTATCTTTCAAGGATTTACCTTCGGCGACAGACTATTTTAAATTCGAAAATCACGTTCATATTATACGGTGCTCTTGATGTATGGTAATTATTTGGTTCCATGATTACTAAACTGTGTGTTAAAATTCATTTCTCACTCTAAAATATTGTCAATCTGGCCAATGTTGAGGAATGGGTCAGATTTCTGTTTAATCAAAGATGCACTTTCATATATGCATATTTTTAAGCTATTGGAATTTTGAAGATTAATTTGGAACAATACGAATTTAGGAATGTTATGTAAAGTCTTGGTATATAAAAAATTTTCTATTCAATCACATGCCTTTTTTCCCCCCTTTTTTTCCGTGTTTTCTAATGTCTAGTCAGGAATGACCAGACTTGTCGCACGCTTTGCAAACGAGAATGAATAACATATCATCATCATCATCATCAGTTGCCATCTCCACGACGAAGGTTGGCTGTAATGGATCTCCAACGTCTTCTGTCTCTTGTCTTGGTGGTGCACTTTGATAGACTCTTTCCTGTCCATCTCTTGATGTTATCTTCCCACTTATAGCGCTGTCTTCCCCTTGCACGTTTGCCTTCAACTCTCCCTTCTGTTATGGTCTTCTGCAAGGTGTTATGCCTTTTTATGTGGCCAAAGTATTTTAGCTGCAGAACTTTGACCACCCTCATTAGTTCTCTTTTCATACCTAGATTTTCTAGGACCTCCTTATTTGTTTTCATCTCTTTCCACGAGATACGCCCCATTCTTCTATATATCCACATTTCAAGAGCCTCAATTCTTTCTTCCAAATGCTTATTCATCGTCCATGTTTCTGCACCATACAGAAATGCAGAATATATATAACACTTTATAATTCTCAGTTTTAATTTGTGAGATAACTGTTTGGATGTCAGTATATGTTTCATGTTGTTGAAAGTAGCTTTGGCCATTCCTATTCTCTTCTTGATTTCTGTTTCACATTTGCCATCTTCTGTTATTATATGACCAAGATATACGTAGCTCTTGACTTGTTCCAGGATTTTCCCATTTACGCTTATCTTTAATGTGGGTTTATCGTCTGTTTTGCTAATTATCATAGTTTTTGTTTTCTCAATATTAATGTCGAGTCCATATTCATGACTTATACTGTTCACTTGCTTCACTAGTTCTTGTAACTCTTGTTCGCTTTCAGCTAACAACACGGTATCATCTGCATATCTAAGGTTGTTTACTGACCTTCCACAGATGTTCAGTCCTGGTATTTCCTGTATCTGTTTGAAATTTTTTTCGGTGTATAAATTAAATAGGCAGGGGGACAGCACACAACCTTGTCTGACACCTCTGTTTATGTCTATGTATGATGAATAATTCCTTCCCGATCTTACTGTGGCAGTTTGCTCCCAATAAAGGTTACTGAGTATTCTTATATCTTTTCCATCAATACCTATGTCTTTGAGGCATTCAATTATTTTCTCATGATGGACTCTGTCAAAAGCCTTCTTAAAGTCAATGAAGCACATATACATACTTTTTTGGACCTCTGTATATTTTTCTGCTAATATTCTTAGGAAAAATATTGCCTCTCTTGTTCCACTGTTCCGTCTAAAACCAAACTGTTCTTCTTGGATTTCGCTGTCTACTTTACTTTTTATTCTTTCCTGTATGATTTTGAGCAGTATCTTAATTGCATGACTCATCAGGCTGATTGTTCTGAACTCTGAACATTCTGTTGCATTTGGTTTTTTGGGCAATGTTATGAAAACTGATGTCTTCATGTCGTGTGGTATATATCCTGTATTGTATATATCGTTGCATATTTCTGTGAGTGTATCTATACCAAAGCTCTCCAGAGCTTCTATCATTTCAATTTTTATGTTATCCATGCCTGCTGATTTTCCTTTTTGTATCATATGAATGGCATTCTCTACTTCTGATCTGAGAATGTTTGGGCCTTCATTAGAATCTGGTGATGGTTTTTTACCTCTGTTGTCCTCAAATAGTTCTTTTACGTATTCTGCCCATCTGTTTGATATGTCTTTCTCATCAAGTAATATTACACCATTTTTGTTCTTGATACAGCTTCCTCCTTGTGCAAACCGCGACCGATTTGATAATTTCTTTATGTCTTCATGCATATCTCTTGTCATGTGCTTTGCTTCCAAGTCTTCCATTTCCTTGCATTTTGTTTCTATCCACCGTTCTTTTGCTTGTCTACACATAGTACGTATGTCATTGTCTATTGTTTTATATTCTGGAGTGTTTTTTGCTTTCTTTCTTTCTGCCATTTTATTTAAGATGTCATCTGTCATCCAAATTTGATTTTTCTTAGACTCCTTTTTAGGTAAATTTGCATTTGCTGATTGTATGCTTTGCCATGTGTATAATTTCCTTGGGTGGTGTTCAAAAAAGGTGTTACATATGACCAGCTGGTTTTCTTCACAGAACTGGATAAGTCTGTCTCCTCTATCATTTCTTGTCCCTAATCCATACTGTCCTACTATTTTCTTGTATTTTCCTTTTCCTACTTGTCGTAGATTTTTGATAGGAGTATTAAGACTTGGGTTAGGTCCCTTCTGAATAGGTTGGAATGAGTGATAGATACCGTGAGAGCTGGTGAAAAAACAATAGAATTTCCCACACGTGAGATGATAGAATGTGATATAGAAGCTGTCTTTGAGAATCGAGATAATCTTCTCTCTCTCACCTATCTTCTACGACCGCTTTTAAAGGCGTCAGACAGACTAAACACAGATATATATATATATATATATATATATATATATATATATGAATATATCTCTATCTACTCACGGGCACGCACATACACGTGACGACAGGTAAACACACAGACGTGGGAAAACTATAACAATGATATACAGATAATTGGGATCGAGCTGACCAACGTACTGATTTTTTTGTTCAAGAGAGATATTTTAATTATCATATCAAAATTTCTCACAACACCAAAAATTACATCAAGGAAAAAAACATATACAAATAGTCATAAAATTTAAGAAAATGCTACAAGGATGATAGCCCCGTTATGATCTTAGCTCTAGGTTTAGCCCACAGCCCCGTTAAGAGAACAGATGATGGCCCAAAGAGTTATAGATACGTAGGGTTTAGGCTAAGAGTTTTTCTTCTTTTCTCGTAAATGTATGCACAGAGTTGAATAATCTGATTTAGCCTAAGAAGTAAAGAAACTCTAGCAAATAGTAACAAATTCTGCAGGTTAAACAAAAAAATTAAGACAGTAAATGGATGACAATATACAACTGTAAAATAACACTCTGATCTGCGTACACTCATTCATTCAGCCATGGCCATGGGTACACAGTTATACTCACAACTTTGCTCGCTGCCTCTGGGAACATAATAATTCTAGGACCTTCACACAGACCCGAAAATGCAGTCCTTGACCAAGAAATCCCCAGTTCCAAAAGACGTACTAAACTCTCAGGGAACGATTCCTTGGGTGTTCTAATTTTTCGAATGTCTGATTAAGTCACATAAAATATTGTCCAGGCACGAAAGTTAGCAGAGCACAATGTCATTAGCTTTGAGTTCTAGGATTTAAGGAATGTCAGATATTTGGTCACCACAGTACTAGTCAGAACTCTGTCGGAATGCTTCTGATCTTTGCTTGCCACAACGGGCTACATTGTACTGAAGAGTTATTCTGGGAGAATTAATTCTGGCGCGAAGGCCTCGTACTTCATTTAACTGTTACAGTTCAGGTAATGAAAGTGATTTGTTTCTTCCCAAATAATGTTCACGTACTAGAACGCTGGTAAAGTTGGGTACCACCGTTTCACTATATAAAAGAAAGAACACATATCAAATAATTTACATATATGTACTCAATATAACTTACATTTTAATAGCAAGCCTACAGCTTGACTTATATTTAAAACTTCCCGTAAAATAAGTTATATTAAATAAATCAAACATCATGAATTCGTCAACACTCAATGATGTATCTAGCGTTATAAGTTTAGTTTTTAAAATATATTCTCTCGACTGATTTATTTAGAAGTTAAATTAAATTTCTTTATTAGCCGACTGAATTTAAGGTTTAATGCTAGAAATATAATTTATTCTGCTTTCCACTGAAACGCGTCACTAGAAAATAATACAGACTATATAGATTAAGCACTCTGTTCAAAAGAACTAGTTTAAAATGAAATCGGCGATTTAACACTTAATCACTTCACAAAATTCTAGAGAACTACTATATAATATTACCTCAAAACCCAGCACTACAGGGTATCGCACAATTAAGAATTACAGTAGAACTCCATTTATCCGAACCCCATGGGACCGAGCATCGTTCGGATAATCAAATGTTCGGATAATTGGATTACATAATGTATCGAGTACATGTACACATATTTCTAAAAATAATTAACCATCACAAGGAAAATACACTATAAAACATATTTACTTGTACTGTAATAATAATACCCACACTGTATTAGATCACTGTATCACCAAAATCTTTTATTACACTGCAGTGCATGTACTACTTGTATTAATTATTTTTGTTAAGAAAGAGAAATGTTTTCAAAATAACATTACAAACGATTCAAAACCACGCGCAACTTACGTATATATGTACTTGCACAGATGTAGCCCACTATTTAAAATAATGAGGAATCCTCTTTTGCACCAAACTGGATAGTCTCCTTTTGGCTGCTAAGTCCCGCATTCTCTTCAACAGCAGAAGCTGTGTAGGACAGCTGTCATCTTCTTGCTCGTACCAAGTCATCGCTGTTTCTAGTGCTATAAAGGCCTCTTCAGGACTTGGTCGACGTTTTGGTTTTTCTTCATAATCTACAAGTACATCATGTACTTCTGAGGAGTCTTCATCATCGGTCAGTACATGTATTTGGTTTTCTTCTTGCACAAAAGACAAAATTTCTTCGTCATTCAAAAACTGAAAACCAGAACCATTATCATCTTCTAGCCACATGTGTGCATCATCTTTGTCACAGTCCGAAAATCCGGGCATTGCTTGAAACAGTTCCACAACTTCATTTATACAATCATCATTTGTGTCCATGCAGTAGTTTCATTTCCTCCTTTTTTCCCAAGCAATCTACTCCAAGCCTTGTTGAGATTATCTTGTGACAGGGTGGTCCAAGCATCAGCTAACATATAGCAGCAGTCTTTGAGATTAAGCTTTTTGGAAAACGCCACCACACTTTCTTCATCTTCAGCCAACAATAAACGACGCAGGACTTCCTTCTTGTACATCTTTTTAAGCTTTGCTATAACACCCTGATCCATTGGTTGAATCAGTGCTGTTACATTGGTAGGCAGAAACATTACTTAAAAATTTGCATCAACTGCATTCAATGTATCCGTCTCTGGATGAGATGGTGCATTGTCCAGTAGAAGAATTACTTTTCCAGTTTTCTTTTCTTGTTCTCTCAACCTCTTCACATTTGGGATGAACTGATTTGTATACCAATCAAGAAATATTTCACTATTCATCCAAGCACTCTTCTGTGCTTTGTAACACAATGGGAGACATGTCACATTCTTTAAACAACGTGGTTTTTTTGGCTTTGCCGATCATTAGCACCGGTAAACGATGACTTCCACTGGCATTCGCGGCTACCAAAATTGTGACTCTCTCTTTGCACTTTTTAAACCCAGGGGCAGCTGCTTCGCGCTGAGATGCAAGTGATTTTTGAGGCAATGATTTCCAGTATAAGCCAGTCTCATCGGCATTATACACATCATCGAGTGAATAACCTTCTTCTTCCAAAAAAGCCAAGAATGTTGCTTTAAAATTTTTAGCGGCAGTTGCATCGCTAGATAAAGATTCCCCTTGAATCTCCAATTCTCGTATGCCATGACGAGATTTAAAGTTTCTTAACCATCCCTGGCTAGCCTTAAAGTCAGGAGGACCGTCAAGTTGATTGTTGAACTGAAGTGCCTTTTCACACAACAGAGAACCAGAGATATCTTCGACCCATTTTCACTATAAATTTCGATGCAAAACTTTTTATCCTTGACTTTTGATGTTAGAGGTTTACATGCTAGAAGATACAGTTTAAGTCTCTTGATAATTCTGCTTTCCACAAAAACGCTGTTCACTAGAAAATAATACAGACTATATAGATTAAGCAGTAGCTGTTCAAAAGAACTGTTTAGCCAGTTTTAAAATGAAATTGGCGATTTAACACTTAATCACTTCACAAAATTCTAGAGATTCTCTACAAATTGTTCGCACACATTTGAATGCCGCATTAAAAGATTCAGAAACCCAGCACATTTTTTTTTTTCGCACAATTAAGAATTATACGCTTATATTTATGGAAGTCTAGAAGTTCGACAAATTGTCGCAACAAACTAAGAAACTTCGCTTATACAGCTCTACTCTTCGCGAACCACCTGTCTACTGCGACTATAGAGAAAGAATGAAGATAAAGTTTCAAACTAGGTTTAATATTTTAAACCAGACAAAGGATGAACTATTATTTCGTAGAACGAAATGCTCTCCCCTTTCCGGCTTAAACGATACGTTTAACACCTAACATGTCGTAACTGCCACCTACTGACCAAGATGTACGCGTGTCAGTTTCAAATCTCAGACAACCGTCTGCTACTGCGACTATAAGGTGTAAATATTCGCTCCTGCTTAAGCGTTCAACCCGGAAAACCCGCGCGTGACAGGTGCAAATGTAGACAAAAAGTCTGCTCTATGTCCAGCGAAACGAATTTTTCGCACATTCACGTCTTACCTGCGCGACTGACATCTGACGCAATAAGGTTACTAGTCAGTATGAGAAAGAAAAACGATGATGGGAAAGAAATATATTTTTCGCAACGAGTGATGCGAAAAAATACAGGAAAAACAAGTAAGGAAAGATAATAAAATAAAAGGATTCGGGTGAGAGAATAGGAAGAAGATGTAGGCAATTTAATGATATAAAGACCCACGTGACAGGACGTCCCCCCTTAAGATATGGAAGCACTCCATGTCTACGTTATGGAATTAAATTTCCTATAACCGTAGCTTCGGGGTGTCTGTCTTCTTCCCTCTCATCTTCCCCCTCCATCTCTCTCCAATTCCTGCTCAAGTCTACTCCCCAAAGTTTCCTTCCTCTGGAATGTCTCCCATGCGCGCTTGAAAGAGCGTCGCCGCTTCTGACATTTTTGAAAGATTTCCTGTGATAGCGGTGGAATATCCCTGCCACTATCGTCATCTTCGTCAGTTTTGGCGATCGTTAGGAGATGGTCGGAGGTTCGCACAGGTCTTTCCAAGTATCTCTTTAAGAGATTTAAATGGAAAACCTTTTCCTTTCCTTGAATAGAGATCTGGTAGTTAGCCTTAGAAATCTTTTTCAGGACGGTAAACGGCCCTTGCCATCCGATCTTCAGTTGGTTGTTCCCGGTAGGGAGTAACACCAAAACTTTCTCTCCTGCTTCCAGTTCTCTCTCTTTCGCGACTTTCCTGTATCGGTTAGCGTGCTTGGTGCGTGCTCGCTTAAAGTTAGTCGTTGCTAGGTCCCACCCTAGTTTCAACCTTTCCTTTAAAACCGACACATATTTACTTGCTGAGACAACTGTCTCATCCGCCTTCTCGTCTGTCAGAGACTGAAGTAAGGCTTCAAGCGGGCCCTTAATGGGTCTGCCGAATAAGAGTGTAGCTGGCGGAAATCCTGTGGAAGTATGAGGAGATTCTCTGTAGCCAAATAACGCTGCAGGAATACAAAGATCCCAATCTTCAGGTTTCACTTGTGCCAGTCTACTTAGCATCATGTTGAGGTTTCCATTTGCACGTTCCACGAGCCCATTTCCGGTCGGAGTATATGGCTTAGTGTGGATGTGCTGGGTCCTCAAGATCTTAACGATCTCATCCATCAACAGGTTTCGGTATGGGGATCCGTTATCCGTCAACACTTGCTGAGGGAATCCCAACCGAGTGAAAATCTGCACGAGGGCTTCTGCGACATGCTTGGCATCTGCGCATGTTAGCGGGATAGCTTCTGCCCATAAAGTGCATGTATCGACTAAGGTCAGGATGAACCTGTTCCTTCTTTTAGTCCTTTCGAAAGGCCCTAAAATGTCGATCACAACCCGTTCGAATGGTGTTCCCACTATTGGCATTTCACCCATGTGGACTGGGGGTGTCCGTTGCTAGGGTGGTACACGTTGGCACTGGGCACAGGATTTAACATATCTGATAATATCAGTATTTACTCCTGGCCACCAATAATGAGTGGTTATACGTTGGTTTGTGGCGTTCTGTCCCATATGTCCGCTGAAGGGAAGAGAGTGCCCCATTTCTAGGATTTGGCTTCTGTACTGTTTCGGTACTAGGAGCTGGTTGTAACCTTGGTCAGGCTTGCCCGTTCTCCGATAAAGTACGCCATCCTTAGAAAAAAATGTCCCCGTGCTGTTTGGGTTCCTTAGCCATGGGCAGTTTCCTAAAGCAGGGTGCCAAAGTAGGGTCCTTGTATTGCGCTTCTTTAAGTTCCATAGGTAACAAATTAGGCGCAGGCTCCCGTTCTTTGTTGGTTTGCCCTCTTGTAGTTACTGCTGCCACAATCGGCTCTTCCGGTTTCCCAATACACACGTATCTCCCGCCAAGTATGACTGGGTAGATGGGATCATCCATAACAGCCGCTTTGATCACGCCTCTGACAAAGTCAGAGTGTATCTCCACCAATGCGATGGGAAGCGCTGTAGGTGCATCACTCTTACGAACTCCACAAAGTTGGACGGTCTCTGCTGTCTCTTGACCGGGTTTGACCAGGTTTCTGGCAACAATGCAATCATAAGAAAGCCCCGTGTCAAATAAGCAAGAAGTTTGAGAACCGTTCAATGTAACAATACCTCGCGTTGAGGGTCTATCCCCAACAGGTTGGGAATCACTGTCAATAATTCCACCTTGCGAGACTGTTAATAAGCATCCGATGCGTTTCGGCTCGGTGTGCTCGGTCTGATCATATGTCCCGTGCTCAAGGGTTCTCCCTTTGCCACCTTGTCCTTTCTGGCTGCGCTGCCATGTAGGGCGGTCGGGTTGATCAGATTGTTTGGGGTGGTTGGGGTACTTGTTCTTGTAGAACTTGGATTTTTCAGGAGGGGGGTTTTGAGGTCCAGTTTCTCTGTGGTTATTTTGGTTAGAAGCCTGAGAAGATTGCTCTAGGTTATGTTTTCGAAAATGCTCCTCTGTCGGTTTCCGCTTTGTGGCCGGTAGTTCAGCCAGCGCATTGTGATAACGCTCAGACTTTTCCAAAATGTCTTCAAGTTTTTCTGCCCCCTGCTCAGCTAGAAATCTCCGGGTATCAGCAGACAATGTGTTCTTTATTTGTTCTGTTAAAACAAATTCCTCAAGACCTTCATAGGTAGAGGGGAGCTGCGAGAGCTCAAGGCACTTTGTCAAATATCCCTTTAGACGGGAAGAGAACTGGTGAAAAGATTCAGAATTCTCCTTTCTGCTGTTGCGAAACAGTTGCAAAAACTTGCGCGCGTTCATTTCAAAGCGCTCCAGTAACGCTTTCTTCAACAGATCATAGTTGTCTTGTTGGCTGCTCTCCAGTTTTGCATACACATCGTAAGCAGAACTTTTCAAAGCCTGGGAAAGCTTCATGTTCCAACGCGACCTCTCTAAACCGTACAGAGTTGCAATTTTCTCAAATTTTTCTAGCCAAGTGTCAATCTTCTCATTTGGACAAGGGAAAGATTCTAGCGGAAAAGACATAGCAGTGAGGTGAAGAGATTGACTGTTAGAAGGATCAGTTAAGGAAGAATGAGGAGAAGACTCTCCATTGCTGGAGGTAGAGGCAGCACCACGACTTTGGAACTCTAGAGTTTTAAGCGCCAACTCGTGCTGTCTCTGTTTCTCCTTCTCTCTTTCCTCATGCTGCATCCTGCGAATTTCCATTTCCTCGTCCATCTTCTTCTGCTGTAATAGCCGGTCTTCCGCTTCTTTCCTCTCCGCTGCTTCTTCTTTCCTCCTTAGTTCTTCTTCTTTCCTCTCCGCATCATGTCTCTCAAGTTCGTCCCTGACGAAAGCTTTCGCTTCGTCGCCGTCCAGTCCCTCTTCCATTGCTTCCTGTCTGAGCATTTGTCTCAATTTCGCCCTTTCTGCCATAATAAGTCAGTGGCTGAGATTTAGACGAGAAAAAGATAAGGATAAGGAATACACTGGTTCCTACCACTTGCGAGAAAAAAAAAATACCAAAAATCAAAAGATGATATATTTAACCCTGGGATACCTCCTCCAAAAATAAAAATCTAACTATCGCTGCTATTAATCGGCAATAAAGCACCTAATGCAAAACACGACTACGCCAACTAAATGGTAGTTAAGATTACTTCTGAAAAATAAGTTGCTACAGTGGAAAAGCAAAATAATTATTGCAAAAATTTAATTAAAGGAAAAAAAAATCCCTTAATTTTAATCCACTATAAGTTTCACCCCTGAAGACAGTTAGGGTAAGGGAGGCAATTAATCTGGACAAAAGTCCGAAACGCACTCCTTAGCTTTTGCTCAAACACCTACTTCTTCAAAACCCAGTGAATGTTATACACTCACCACTTTACCAGCGTTAGTATTACAAAATCAGTAATTAACATGTATTCCGACAAAATCAACCTGTAAACCAAATGTATAATGTTCAAATGCTGTGGAAAAAAACTTATCAGTTTGTGTGGTCAGCACGCTCGTAAACAGATCGTTAGTCTAGGGGATAAATTATTTAAAGATATAACAACTCACAAGACATCAACTCTTACTCTATTACAGAATAAAGAATCTTAAGTTCAAAAACCCAATAGACGAGTCCACATTTGTCGTACTCGTCTTCCTATTCTAAGTTCAAAAATCTGTCGGGCGAGACCCCATTTGTCGTAGCGCCTTAGGATTTTGGGTTCAATTCCCGGTAACGAGCGACCATTTGTCGTAGATTTTTGATAGGAGTATTAAGACTTGGGTTAGGTCCCTTCTGAATAGGTTGGAATGAGTGATAGATACCGTGAGAGCTGGTGAAAAAACAATAGAATTTCCCACACGTGAGATGATAGAATGTGATATAGAAGCTGTCTTTGAGAATCGAGATAATCTTCTCTCTCTCCCCCTATCTTCTACGACCGCTTTTAAAGGCGTCAGACAGACTAAACACAGATATATATATATATATATATATATATATATATATATATCTAACAGACGTGGGAAAACTATAACAATGATATACAGATAATTGGGATCGAGCTGACCAACGTACTGATTTTTTTGTTCAAGAGAGATATTTTAATTATCATATCAAAATTTCTCGCAACACCAAAAATTACATCAAGGAAAAAAACATATACAAATAGTCATAAAATTTAAGAAAATGCTACAAGGATGATAGCCCCGTTATGATCTTAGCTCTAGGTTTAGCCCACAGCCCCGTTAAGAGAACAGATGATGGCCCAAAGAGTTATAGATACGTAGGGTTTAGGCTAAGAGTTTTTCTTCTTTTCTCGTAAATGTATGCACAGAGTTGAATAATCTGATTTAGCCTAAGAAGTAAAGAAACTCTAGTTGGGAGCCGCGCTAGCATAGTGGTTACAACACCGCTCTGGCGACCGGGTGATACAGGATCAAACCCGGGCGACGGCATTTGAGGATTTTTCGTCGACCGGGATTTGGACTGGATTAACTCGAGACCTGGCGAGAACATTTGAAGGAGTGTCGTCGACCAGGGACTGGCGGCTCCTGAGCCGACCCAGCTGCAATGGGTACCTCCGAAATCGGCGAGTATTTGCCTGAATGGCGAGGGACACCTGTCTCTGTACAAGAAATAAAGGGATACTCACGTAAAATCAATGTCAGGTTAGACATAAAATAAACCTGAGATTTCGCCTCGAGTATTAGCGGGCGAACGCAAAAAAAAAAAAAAGAAACTCTAGCAAATAGTAACAAATTCTGCAGGTTAAACAAAAAAATTAAGACAGTAAATGGATGACAATATACAACTGTAAAATAACACTCTGATCTGCGTACACTCATTCATTCAGCCATGGCCATGGGTACACAGTTATACTCACAACTTTGCTCGCTGCCTCTGGGAACATAATAATTCTAGGACCTTCACACAGACCCGAAAATGCAGTCCTTGACCAAGAAATCCCCAGTTCCAAAAGACGTACTAAATGTGGCCGGGCAGGGTAGTGGGGGTTGCTGTTTAACTCGAGAGTATTAGATTTTGATTACTAGCTAGCCTGCTAGAGGTGATGATTTCTCTCTGCAGACTTACAGGAATTTACCAGGTTCGGGGACAATCCTCTATGATGTTTTATTTTTAGAGCATATGGTTATTATTTGTGTTGCACCTGCAACGATTAGCTTTGGCATGATCCTTTAATAATTGGTATGATGGCTAACTGCAAACATATGATTCGTCAACAGCATTTGTGTTCAATGAAACAAATGTTTATTCAATTTCCAACAAGAACTGGGTTAAGTCAAATGGTAACCACACCAAATTTGCATAATAGCATGTTGACATTTAATAAACAAGCATAAAAAGTCAATGCATTATTTTAATGATGCAATATTCCTTATTGCATCTCGTAATCTTTTCAAGTTGCTAAAACATGGCGTGGCTCCTCTATCCTTCTAGTGTTCCTTCGTTTATTTGTTAATGTGGTCTAGATTTCACGTTTTTCTTATCTCTTCATTTCAATGAAGAGCCAAACTTTCTCTTATTCATTAGTATTCCTTAGTTTGACTTTCTCTCAGCTTAAGGACCTTCATTCTTGGTAAAAGGTTCAGATATATGCCTGGGTTTACAATTCTTTACCCAGTTTTCGAGCGTAGCTCCGTTTCAGTTATGACTGTGGGCTCTAACAGTTATTGCATTCAGTATTTAGCAATACTTACAGTTTTCATGAATTCACAAACAAATTATTCTACGTTTCGAAATTACACAGTTGCTTTAATTGTGCGAAGTCAATCTCCTCTATAGAATATCACTGAGCAAAGAGAATTACGTCTTGTCTCGACCGCTCTAAATTCATCACTGACTAAAAAAATGGCTTCGTCTCTTGTTCATTCCGGGGAAAGAAAGACTCAGCCTAACCATTGGTGGGAAAATCACGTGACCAATGCTTGGCGTAAGCGAAGCTACCCTAATTAATGCTTGGCGTTACGAAGCGAAGCTTAGCCTAAAAATAATGCGTGGCTTTTCGAAGCTAACCTGGTTTAATTAAACATCTGCGCCAAGACTTTTTTAATCTTCTGTTTCTATAAAAATTTATTTTATATGTTAATATAGCCTGTATCTGAAAACTTACGGTATACGCGGTTACATACAGATCCCGGGGCCCTGCAAATGTATCCCGTAGGGAGACATTTGAGTACTATCAATAACAAAAATCCATCCCCAAAAATTTCTAAGTTCAAAAAAATTTTCAGAAAAATTTAAAGTTCAAAAATTTTTCTAAGTCCAAAAATATTTCGAAAAAAATTTAATTTAATTCCTATACTGGGGTCCTATGTCTATATGAGGTCGTCTGCTATGTAAAAAAAACTAGTAGTGGACATCAACTTCAAAAAGTGTAACTTATTCATCACATCATAATATTTTTCACCAAATTTACAAATTGGCAACACTGCCTAACAAAATCTGCAAAACACTCATAAAAAAAAAAAAAAAAGGAACCCGTTACACGCCCATTGAGGCATATTGGGAATATGGTGTTAGGCCCATATTATCTTGACCGTCGGCACACGAGGGGTGATGTGGTCGGCATCACGCCGGCCGCCTTAACCTTCCCAGAGTAGCTCTGGTACCCATTCGGGGCTGGGTCGACCCAGGAGCCGTTTGTGGCCTAAAAATTTTCCGCCTCATCTGGGGATCGAACCATAGACCACTGCGCTAGGAAGCCAGTGCACTAACCACTATGCTACCGCGGCTCCTAAAACACTCATAAGGTCATCACTAAAAAAATGTGACGAGTGGCAACACTGGGGAATGAACAATAAACTATCTTGTTTGCAGAACTTGGCTGGATTATCATAATCTATTACATTTCATTCAAAAATATAGTTGATTACATTCTCTTGGATGTGGTGGGGGTGTTATCTCTTTTCTGTACTGTTATTTGCTCCATATTAAAAGCCTGCAAGTACTAAAAAAATCTTTTTTTTTTTTTCTAGTGAATGAGCCACTTGCTCATTATTACATGTAGAAAACATCTCTAAACATAATATGCATATTTATCATACGATAATACAACCAGCATCATTTTTATAAGTAATCATTTTTCACAATAAAAGCATTAAAACCTCATGGCTTATCTTTATTTATTTATTTGTATGTTTCCTTGTTATAGACATTTTCTAAATGGTAAGTGTATAAACTCGTTCTAAGTCCGTCACTGTAGAAAATGTTCTATATTACATTTTTTTTTCTTCAAAATATGTGATGTTTGTCTCTAATATCCGTACGTCTGGTGGTGATCCTGTCCATTAGTCAGTTATTTCTAATCATTCCTTCTTTTCTGTCAATACAGTATTTTTTTTTTTTTTTTTTTTTTTTTTTTTGTGAACTCTTCCCTAGAAATATTATTTTATATATATATTTATTCTTCAACGATCTTCTTTGACTTACCATACATCAATTTTCAAACATCAAATTATTCAGCAACCAACAGACGAATGTGTTACTATCATTTTATGAAATATAAGGGAAAAGAAAAATATAGTTTCCAAATCATCATGAATTTTCTACATTGGGTTCCGTATTACTTTATTTTCTCTTTTAAGACAACTGCTTATACTTTTGACAATATGTATCCATGTTGTCACTCTCGAGGCATCCTTGTATACAATTTATATTTGTCTCCTTTTTTTTTTTTATAACACCAATGTATCATTTATGGTGTACCAATATCATTGTATCTATTCTAGTCCTCCTGTTATCTTGAGAATTCATCCTTAGTAACTCCCTATGTACCTTATCTAGCAATACATTTATGCAAAACACATCAAACAATTATTTATGGAAACATTTAATTGAGATGTAAGAACTTTTGACAATATGAGATGAAAAAAAATTTTGGGGTCATCACTCAAAAAATGTGACATAGAAAGGAAGAAAAAATATTCAATTGATCGTGAGGAATCTACAATATTCTTATAAGACAAAGTTCCTTGCACTCTGACTACTATTTAACCATATTATTTCTGGTTATCCTTGTATACAGTGTACCATTTCCATTTCCTTTATAAGTCCAATTCATCGCTCATGGTGCTCCAATATTTTAAAATGTGGATCCTTCCTATTCCTCTTATTCTGTACTGGAAATATATCCTTATTAATTGTCCATGTACTATATCTGTGACATGTCTGTCCTTGGGATAACGTTATTTTCTTATCCAATATCCTCGGGGTGAGCAAATCTCAGTATGTCCAATTTCATCAACCATTTATTTATTTTCTCTCCTGTAATTCTGGGTATGTTATGAGTATAGTACATTGTCAATTTATTCTAACTATCTTACAACATTCTGTAATTCGTGATAAGGAATAGTCATTTGTTATACAACAATGTTCATATTACAAAGGCAATGAGCAAAAAAAAAAAAAAAAAAAAAAGATATCTTCTCCAAAAATGCGGATGTATCTCTATTTCCTTTACCTCTGGGTGTAGCAATTATTCAGTCATTATTTTTTTTCTCCATTATTTAATCTCCATTTTGTGTCCTTAGTACCTGTGGTTCCATGGGATTATCATAATTCATTTATGTCTCTTGTCTACTGATAATCCTTCAATAATGACTTCAAATATGGTCCTCATATGTGCAACAATCATCTGCTCTGATTTGTTCCATGGTATTCATCAAATATTCTATTATATCCTTGTCTTATCTCGTAACCACGAAAGACTAAGATTATTCCTCCTCCAATGTTAATGTGGGGGATTTTGTGCATCAACATTTCAACAAAATCTCAGCTGTGACAACATAAAGTTTCACCTTAATATAAAATGTCATCTTCATCATACATAACCTGTTGCTTCTTCATCTCATGTGTCATTAGTGGTTATCATGCGGTAATGGGGTATTTCATTTGCTAGGTCAGCATGTGCAAATGCTATTTCTTTAACATGGGCAAAGGCATCATCAACAAATAGGTGCAATTTGTTCAATCTGGGGTTAGCATATACTAATGCTCTCAAGGGATTCTTCATTTGCAGAAATTCAGCATGCGCAAATGTCATTGGGGTATTTGTGATAGGCAGTAAAATTTTTGACAGTACTAATATACATCTGGGTCTAAAATAATAATGTACATTTGAAATAATCCTGTGGAGAAAAATAGCATAACCTACAATACTAGTTTTGGGTATGAATTATGTGCTGTTGAGAGATGTCATAGTATGAACAGTATGATTGATCAAGGTGATAGATATAAAGGAGTTTAGCATAATATAGATCAAAGAAATATTAGTATGGGGTAAGAAAACAAAACTACTGGTGTACAGTGTCTGCATGAAAATACAGGACTCTGGATCTGCAAGGACAAGAAGTCTGGTGAATGAAACATGGAATATGATTCGTTTCAAAAGTAGAGATCAATGTTACAACAGAATAGTATGACACATGTGTTATAGGTAAAGTTGTGTAACATTCTGAATATCAAAAACTGTCTGACTAATAAGGGTGTCTGTAAACAAAGAACATTGTATCATCTGTGTCATCTTTATTTCAATAATCCAAATAAAATGTCTAACTAGAATCCTCCGTGGGCTGGTCTTGATTTCTTTCTGGGCATCATTATTCTAAGGCTGGGAAAAAATAACTTTCTCAGTGAGGCTTTGACATCTTAGTCTGTAAGCAAGTCATTTGAACTGTCCAAGACTGAAAATAGAGTACATGGGGAGAGTTAGTACATTGTTAAAAATTAAGTGCACATTCGCGGTGACGGTACATGGGATGGCATGTACATTGAAGACTTGAGGGGCGTGTCTCAGCAAAGTTTTAGTAGTTCCTTCAGTTTCTCTGCCATCTCTAACCTTGCAATGTCCCGACTGCTTAGGCGAGCATCATACTGAGTAGCAGTGGTGACGGGTGTGATAGGCGACGACACTGCATTTGCTGATTGTTGGGACACTGAGGACATTGACGAATGCGGTGATGGCTTAACATCTTTTGATTGCGGTGATGGTTTCACTGTGGTAGGGGTTTGTATGGCTGGAACATCTGTTGGTTTTGAGGCAGGTATATGTTTCGCCTTGATTTTTCTTCTGACCTGGTTGTGCTGAACGTTAGCACCGGTTACAATGGGCACAGTAATTTGCACACTGTTGTTTTTGACTAGTTGAGATGAGGCTAACACTTCTCGGCTTGGTTTTGGAACATGATTGCGTTTCTTCAGAATCTTTCGTCTGATATAGTTGTGCTGTATACGCGGAATTTTGTTGCTAGGGATTGAGTCATCAGATTCTGTTTTATAGGCGCGTTTGACGCTGGAGCTGACTGGTACAAATAATGTACTATCCGCATCACTGGTTTCAATGGAACTAGCTGTATCAATGTCTGTTTCTTGTTGGTATAATTCTACCATTTTTCTGTCATTATGTTCGTTGGGGTCTGACAAAGCTATGCTGTCTTGTTCTGTTTCGTCTCCATAAAGATCGCTGGTATATGGTTCAACAATCTGCTTGGGTATAGTTTCTTCAGGATCTGATTGTTTTGAACGAGCAATCTTGTTCTTGTGGTATAGCAGTGTTTGGTTTTCACTAGTGTTAAAACTAGAACTGCCTGAACTGGGGGTGTGATAGGTATCAGCTGACGATTTATCACTGCGGGAGTAAGTTTGAGTGTGGATATAAGGTGCTTGGTTGTTGTCATCGTGTGACGTCTGAGGCATTATTTCTTCATTTCTAATGCGCAGGTCTCTGTCCTGGAGTCGATTACGCAATTCAAGTGGTGGGATATCTTCTTCGCTTTCGGACGAGTCTCGTTGTTGTCTTGCTCGATGTATTTCATCTGTGGGTGGTCTGGGTATGTGGTCGTCTTGGTAAAATTCAGAGTCTGTCGTCTCTGACTCTGATATGTCAGACGAATCTGTGCTGGATGGATTATAATTTAGGGTGGCTTTTCTGACTGGTCTTGTATTTGTCGTCAGAGGCGGAATGGGCCGGTGATTATCAATTTTTATTTGTTTTACGTGAGCTTTTGTTTGGTGTTGTTTCTCTTCATTCCAAATAATGAAGTTTACAGGCGTAGTTTGTTTCATGATTTTGTAGCCATCTAACCATCGGTCATCGAATTTTGAACTGCGTACATGTTTCTTGTAGTATACTCTGTCTCCTATTTTGTATGTTGGTAGCTTGGCTGATTTATCATGTTGTTTCTGTTTCTTGTGAAATGCCTTCTGCGTATTTCGTTGTGCAATCTGGTGAGCTTTATACTTTTCTTGAAGGATTATTTCGATGGGGTCTTCTCCCATGTATTTTCTTTGTGGGCGAAGTAGGTTGTCTAACGGAAAGTTTGGTTCTCTTCCGTATAGCATGAGAAAGGGTGACATTCCTGTGGTATCGTTCACGTTTACTCGGATGGCTTCAAGAGCTTGGTTAATGTATAGGTCCCAGTATTGGTGGTTCCCCTTGATATATTTGCTAATAATATCATGTAGGGTGGCGTGCATGCGTTCATTTCTGCCATTTGCATTTGGGCAATAATAAGTGGTTGTAGTATGCTCAATATTCAGCTGGTGTAAGGTGGCTTTAAATGGGTTACCTATAAACTGTTTACCGTTGTCTGAAATGATTCGTTTTGGACAGCCATGCCTGGGAATGAATTCTTGTAAAAAAATTTGCGTGATGGACTGCGATGTGGCATCACTGAGTGGGTAACTTTCTGGCCAAACAGAGTATTGGTCAACTATGTGCAGGAGGTATTTGTTGCCTGATTGGGTGAGTGGGTAAGGACCTGATAAGTCAATGCTCACTGTTTGCATGGGGTAATGGGAAGGTTGCATTTCTTGAAGGGGAATTAAATGTGGCTTCATGTTTCTCAATTTACATGTTCTACAGGTGGCTACATATTCTGTAATGTCCTTGTAGAAAGTTTGCCAATAATACCTTTTCTTTATGACATCAATTGTTTTGTCTCTTCCCATGTGCCCGTTGTTATCATGAAACTGTAGCAATACTTCTGGGACTAGATGTGCTGGAATGACTTTTCTTAGTGTCCCTTCTTGTTTCTGATCAATATAGTATAGAATTCCATCCGTTGGGTGTACTGTAAAATCTTTACTTTTTGTTGGGTTTTCTTTCACGTATGTGAGCAGCTTGACAATTTCTGCATCTTTCGCTTGTTCTACTCTCATGTCAAACATCTCTTGGCTTTCTTCTTCTACTTGAGTGGCGGAATCTGAGGTACTTCTTCGACTTGATGAAGTAATTTCATTAATTTCTTTAGCATTATCGTCAATCTCTGAGGATGTGCCATCATTTTTGACTCTATTTGTTTTCACTTCAGTTTCATCATCATATTTAATCCTGGATAAGAGGTCTGCACAGGTGTTCATTTCGCCTGGGATATGTTCGATAGTGGTGTCGTAGGACTGTAAATTCATTGCCCATGTCTGTAACTTCTTTGGCTGTTCTTGTGTTTTGGTGAGCCAGTTAACCAAAGGTTGATGATCAGTTCTTATAATGAGTTTAGTTCCTCTGACGTAAAAGTCAAACTTTTGTACTGCATAGTGAATAGCATATGCTTCTTTCTCAGTGGTGGTCCACCGTTTTTGTGACTTTGACAATGCGTGGGATAGGAATGCAATGGGTTTCTCATTTGGAATGTTTGGTAGGATGGGTGTTTCATCTTCTAGTACAGGTTGGACCAAACAAGCACCAATTGCGTTATCTGAGGCATCGGCGTATAGTATCATGGGCTGAGAAATATCTGGATGTCCAAGCAGTGGGATGGTGGTTAGGGCATTTTTTAGATACTCAAAGGATCTCTGGCAGTCTTCTGTCCATTTGAAGCGTGCATACTTGCGGGTAAGGGCTATCAAAGGCTCTGCTGCTCTGGAGAAATTGATGATGTGGCGTCTATAGTACCCTATTGTACCAATAAATGAGCGTGTTTGTCTCACCGTCTTGGGGCTAGGCATTTCTCTTATGGCTTTGACTTTATCTTCATCAGGTCTGACGCCATGTCTATTGATGACAAAGCCTAAATATTTTGTTTCTGTCTTTAGAAACTCACACTTCGACAGTTTTAACTTTATTTGGTGATGCCTGAGTCTATCAAACACTGTTTCAACCTTGCGGAGGTGGTCTTCCATCGTGCCTGCGGTATGTATCAGGATATCGTCTATGTATGCCAGGGCAAATGGATGTAGACCCTTTAACACTTCATCCATGAGTGACATATATGTTGCTGGAGATCCTTTTAGACCAAATGGCATAACATTCCAAAAAAAAAACTTCCCATATGTGAACAGAATGTGGATTTCTGTTTTGCCTCAGGTGTCATGGGGATGCACCAAAAGCCTGACCTTGCATCAAGTGTGGTAAAGTATGTAGACTTTCCTAACGTCGCAAGTAGATCGTCTATCCTGGGGAGGGGGTAGGAAATGACTTTTGTGATTTTTTGTTAAGGGCACGGTAGTCGCAGCAAAAGCGACTGGAGCCGTCTTTCTTTGTTACGATCACTATGGGTGAGGACCATTGGGAACGGGATCTTTCGATGATTCCTGCCTGTAGCATTTCATTTATAGACCTTTCCACGAGTTCTCTATTTTTCAAGGGCGTATGATAGGGTTTCATATGTATTGGCTCCTCTGTGGTTGTTTGAATGTCCATTGTGACAGTGTTAGTT
The DNA here is from genome assembly GCA_024509875.1 of Oreohelix idahoensis. Taxonomy (NCBI): domain Eukaryota; kingdom Metazoa; phylum Mollusca; class Gastropoda; order Stylommatophora; family Oreohelicidae; genus Oreohelix; species Oreohelix idahoensis. Next base: position 876,993 of record JAMPIV010004907.1, read on the forward strand.
CTGCCTAATTCCATGTCATTGAGTGCGAATACATCTTGGTGCTTTTCTACAAACGTTTTCAAACGTTGCTTATTATCTTCTGTGGCATTCAGGGTTGCAAGTAACTGAGCTATTCTCTCTCTGTATTTATGATCTGCTATGATATCTCTGGTCTGTCTTGATGCCTCCGTTTCATTCCCATAATTTTGGGACATTTTTCTTGCATCTTGTGAAAATCTCTGCTCCTGGTATGTGGCTTTCTTTTGCGTAGTTCTTTGCCGTTCATTGGGCTGTGCTTGGTACTGTCTCCTCTGCCATGTACTGTGTGCATTTCCATTTGTCACTGCATTTACTGTATATTCATTTTTTATTATATTTCTGGGGTAGTCGTGGTTGTGCCATTTTTTCTGATTATTTCTGTCGTAACTGCGCTTATCCGCGTACGTTACTGTATTTCTTCTGTTTGTGCTATAGGGCTGTCTTCTTTCCCTGGGCGAAAATTTTTCATTCTTTCTGTTTCCAACTTTGCTGCTATAGTATCCTCCTGTGGTATAGTCATATAAGAGTTCTTCCTTTTCTTCGGAAATTTCAATTGGTTTTTTGGGACTTTATCATATCCACCTGTTTTTGAGTTATATTGATACTCCATGGGGCATGTATCACTGTCTTGTCGCTTTGGATATCCTCCTGGCAAGACAATTTCTGTTTCTCTGTTACTCTGTGATATACAGCACTTCATCTTTTCTCTTGGTGTGCTGGGGCGCAAGAATGAGTAATTATAGTCATTTTCATACTGTGGCCTTTCTCTTCTTATGTATGGACTGGTTCGTTTCTGCCATCTGGGTAGGGTATGCTGTGGTGTAACATGACTGTGACTGATGTTACTGCCTTTTTCTGCCTTATAACTGTTTACTTTCCGTGTACTATGGTTATTTGTACTGCGATTTCGTGCATTATGTCCAGTGGGAGTGGTTGAGACAATTTGTGGATGGTCTCTATTGGTTTTTGGTTTGTCTTATTGTTGACGTATCCACTTGCGCTACAACTGTGCCTCTTTTTATAGTGGTAGTTTTTCCTGACATATTCAATATCATGATGGGGAAATCTCTGGACTTCGAGACTTCAGCGATTCCCTCTGTAATTTGCAACAATGGGTCATCAATAATGCTTTCTTCTGCTAGGGGCTGTACTTGAATTGATTGCCCTGGTGTTATGTACTCAGAATTTTTTACTCTGCCTTTTGCTATGACCAGGGAGTTTGGAGCCACCGTTATGGGAGCTGTAATCCTTACTAAAGACGCTATGTGGATATCGTCCTGGAGATCTATGTACGTATTGTTGACTTTGATTTTGTGGAGGTCATAGTATATTCGAACTTTGTGTTTGTTAAAAAAATCTCTCCCTAGGATAAGATTTCTAGACATTCCTTTAGTAATGACAAAATGGGTGTTCAAAATTTGTTTCGCCTAAGGAAAATTTTAGCCATGCTGTCCCAACTGAATTTAGTCTTTGTCCCGTGACTGAAGCTAGGTGTGTTTTGGACGGTTGAAATCGTACTAAGTGTTGGATCCTCTTGAACAGCTGGAACCTAATAAGGCTGATGGATGCTCCTGTATCTACCAGTGCCCTATATTGTTGGCCCTGTATAGACATGATGCAGGAACTGGGGTCCGGATGTATTTTAGTTCCATCATGCAACATTTCTTCATATTGTATTTTACTGGATGGGCCCACTTGACAATTTCTGTTCTGTGTTGTTTCTTTTGTTTTGGACCAGTTTCTGTGATTGTTGCCCTCACTAACGGTCCTGTTTAGTGAGTGGCGCGGCCGTTTCCCTGACGCATGAGGGGTTGAGGTGCGCCTCTGGTATACTGATTTCTGGTGTAATCACGTGGGGGTGGTGCGGGTTGTTGTGGTTGGTAACCTCCTCTTCTGGGTGGTGCATGATTGTAATTTGCTCTACAGGACTTGTAACCATGTCCGAGCCTACCGCATGTAAAGCATCCGTTTGTATTGACATTATTGACGTCGTTTTGCCTCTGTGTGGGGGGTCTATAATTGCGGGGTCTATCATCACGTATTCGTGGGCGAGTCCATTGCCTCCTGGTATGGTCAACTTCCATAGGCTCATGCTCATCATAGTCCCTATATTCTGGTCGGGGTTCCCTACCTGCTCTTTGTTGGAACCTTCGGTGAAGATTTTCCTCCTGTATTGCTGCTTGGATTGTTTCAGCAATAGTCTTGGTGTCTTTTCTAATAAGATGCCTTCTGATATTTTCCGCTCTAAGGCCATCGGCAAATATCCCCACTAACTGTATTTCTACATCAGGTGTGGGTAGGGATTTCTCCGCAAAATGCCTCTTCTGCCATATTGAGGAATCGATCTCCAAAAAGTTGTACCGATTCATCTCTTTCCTGTTTCATGCTTCTAAGGACTGACCAAGCATGCATTTTGTCTATGATTTCCCCATATCTCTGGGTGAGCTCTTTTTTTAGGGACTCGTAGGTTTCTGTGGGGTACTGCTGGGACCTCCTTCTTAAAAAATCAGTCACGTACGAATCAGAACCTAACAGAGCGATTTTCTTTTTCTCTTCATCCGTTGTTGCCTCTGCTAGTGCCGCAAATTTATCCATGTCGGACAACCATCTTCTGAAATTTTTTTTGTTTCCATCAAACGGCTGAACAATGGATCTAACCTGTGTGAATTTCGCGTAGTTGTCATTTTTCTGTAGGGTTTCAGTAATTTGCCGTAGCGCTATTATTGTTGGTCCTTCCATATTTTGTCTGTCCTGGGGCTGCAGTGGTTGTGCTTGAGCGAATCTGTTTTCCTGTTGCTGCTGCTGTTCTACCCCAAGTTGCTGGAAATTTTCCATTAATTGATCCATCTTCGCTTCTGCTCTTTTGTAGAGGACTGGTCACTAGGCAACAAGTTGCAATGTGTTTTCCTGCTCAATACCTTTTTTTTTTTAATGAGGACTGATCACGGGCACCAAGTTGCAATGTGTGGCCGGGCAGGGTAGTGGGGGTTGCTGTTTAACTCGAGAGTATTAGATTTTGATTACTAGCTAGCCTGCTAGAGGTGATGATTTCTCTCTACAGACTTACAGGAATTTACCAGGTTCGGGGACAATCCTCTATGATGTTTTATTTTTAGAGCATATGGTTATTATTTGTGTTGCACCTGCAACGATTAGCTTTGGCATGATCCTTTAATAATTGGTATGATGGCTAACTGCAAACATATGATTCGTCAACAGCATTTGTGTTCAATGAAACAAATGTTTATTCAATTTCCAACAAGAACTGGGTTAAGTCAAATGGTAACCACACCAAATTTGCATAATAGCATGTTGACATTTAATAAACAAGCATAAAAAGTCAATGCATTATTTTAATGATGCAATATTCCTTATTGCATCTCGTAATCTTTTCAAGTTGCTAAAACATGGCGTGGCTCCTCTATCCTTCTAGTGTTCCTTCGTTTATTTGTTAATGTGGTCTAGATTTCACGTTTTTCTTATCTCTTCATTTCAATGAAGAGCCAAACTTTCTCTTATTCATTAGTATTCCTTAGTTTGACTTTCTCTCAGCTTAAGGACCTTCATTCTTGGTAAAAGGTTCAGATATATGCCTGGGTTTACAATTCTTTACCCAGTTTTTTTCGAGCGTAGCTCCGTTTCAGTTATGACTGTGGGCTCTAACAGTTATTGCATTCAGTATTTAGCAATACTTACAGTTTTCATGAATTCACAAACAAATTATTCTACGTTTCGAAATTACACAGTTGCTTTAATTGTGCGAAGTCAATCTCCTCTATAGAATATCACTGAGAAATAATGCGTGGCTTTTCGAAGCTAACCTGGTTTAATTAAACATCTGCGCCAAGACTTTTTTAATCTTCTGTTTCTATAAAAATGTATTTTATATGTTAATATAGCCTGTATCTGAAAACTTACGGTATACGCGGTTACATAAACTCTCAGGGAACGATTCCTTGGGTGTTCTAATTTTTCGAATGTCTGATTAAGTCACATAAAATATTGTCCAGGCACGAAAGTTAGCAGAGCACAATGTCATTAGCTTTGAATTCTAGGATTTAAGGAATGTCAGATCGGTGTCTTCTTTCAGGAAGTTACTATATTTGGTCACCACAGTACTAGTCAGAACTCTGTCGGAATGCTTCTGATCTTTGCTTGCCACAACGGGCTACATTGTACTGAAGAGTTATTCTGGGAGAATTAATTCTGGCGCGAAGGCCTCGTACTTCATTTAACTGTTACAGTTCAGGTAATGAAAGTGATTTGTTTCTTCCCAAATAATGTTCACGTACTAGAACGCTGGTAAAGTTGGGTACCACCGTTTCACTATATAAAAGAAAGAACACATATCAAATAATTTACATATATGTACTCAATATAACTTACATTTTAATAGCAAGCCTACAGCTTGACTTATATTTAAAACTTCCCGTAAAATAAGTTATATTAAATAAATCAAACATCATGAATTAGAAAATACATACGTATTTCGTCAACACTCAATGATGTATCTAGCGTTATAAGTTTAGTTTTTAAAATATATTCTCTCGACTGATTTATTTAGAAGTTAAATTAAATTTCTTTATTAGCCGACTGAATTTAAGGTTTAATGCTAGAAATATAATTTATTCTGCTTTCCACTGAAACGCGTCACTAGAAAATAATACAGACTATATAGATTAAGCACTCTGTTCAAAAGAACTAGTTTAAAATGAAATCGGCGATTTAACACTTAATCACTTCACAAAATTCTAGAGAACTACTATATAATATTACCTCAAAACCCAGCACTACAGGGTATCGCACAATTAAGAATTATACGCTTATATTTATGGAAGTCTAGAAGTTCGACAAATTGTCGCAACAAACTAAGAAACTTCGCTTATACAGCTCTACTCTTCGCGAACCACCTGTCTACTGCGATTATAGAGAAAGAATGAAGATAAAGTTTCAAACTAGGTTTAATATTTTAAACCAGACAAAGGATGAACTATTATTTCGTAGAACGAAATGCTCTCCCCTTTCCGGCTTAAACGATACGTTTAACACCTAACATGTCGTAACTGCCACCTACTGACCAAGATGTACGCGTGTCAGTTTCAAATCTCAGACAACCGTCTGCTACTGCGACTATAAGGTGTAAATATTCGCTCCTGCTTAAGCGTTCAGCCCGGAAAACCCGCGCGTGACAGGTGCAAATGTAGACAAAAAGTCTGCTCTATGTCCAGCGAAACGAATTTTTCGCACATTCACGTCTTACCTGCGCGACTGACATCTGACGCAATAAGGTTACTAGTCAGTATGAGAAAGAAAAACGATGATGGGAAAGAAAACTCATCTTTAGTAACATCATTCTGTCATTGTGTGTCCAGTATTTTTCTAACTCCTTCTTTATCAACATTCCTACCCCTCTTTCGTGTTTTTCTCCTCCTGAGTGTATAAGCGTGTACTGGTCTCTTGTTATGTAGCCTGTATCCAAAAGTCTTGCCTCTGCAACTCCCAGTATATCGAGTGTCATGTCTGTTGCCTCTAATATAAGATTGTCAAGCTTTCCTTCTCCGTTTAGAGTTCTAACATTCCATGTTCCTATTTTTAGGCTTCTCCTACTAGTTTTTAGGTGGTCTTTCTCAGAATGCTCCCTTTCAACAGAATTTAAGGAACACTCGTCATTATGTCCTTCCTTACTCATTAGAGGAGTTGCCTCTTCCCTGTTAATTTGTGCAGTAGATTCTTCCCCAGGGGACAGAGGGTTCTCTACATATCGTTTCTTATCTTGTTGTTGTGATCCCATTACGTTCTGTAGGAAGTACGTGGTAAGGCCCCAATCTCTTCCACGGTGGCTAGTCATTGTCTTTTTCTATGTCCGACATGCCTCTAGTGCGCCACACACTTTGCTGTTTCGCTTTGCGAGCCGTTGATCTTCTCAGATTCCTCCACCTCACTCACCGTCTCAGTCTTTGTGTACTAGGGATGGACATTCCCTTGAGTAAGATTGCTCCTACTCCACCCATGTAGTTTAGCCAGTCAGCCAAGACTGTTGCCCGGGATGTGGCCACCGCCGTACACAAGCGGTATTCGAGGAGCCATACATGAGCTAGATAAAGAGAGGAGAACCAAATAGGATCCTGCCTATCCTAAAAAGGACATGGCTGTCTCTCACATAGACTATTGCTAATTGAGTAAGATTCGGAGTGAATGACCTGCATGGGCCAAGGTTGAAGGCACCAAGTGGAAACGCATTATATTTGTCTGAGAATGTTGTTGGCCCCTTTTAATACATCTGAAATTCAACGTTCTCACTCCTATGTGTTATCGTTGTTCAGAATCGACATCATTGCACTCCGGGCAAACCCATAGGTGCTCAGTCTCCCTCAGCAAATGTCGAAAGGATATGAATGCTAACAGTTCCTGTTGCGCGCTGATTGTACATACGCCGGATGCATCCTCTCATACGTTCATTCCTGTCAGTCCCATGCCTAATGCCAAACTCCAGCCTTGATGATTCAACGATTGCAGTGTCATTCTCTAACAGGCGATCATTAATTGTCTTCAGTATCTCTCCCTTATCCATATCCAACGCACCCACTATAGGTGCTCTTGAAGCTAGTCTATCAGCTTTTTCATTGCCGCGTACCCCTGCATGACCAGGACAAAGATCCACACAAGTTCCTGAATATTTGAGGCTGCTATGGAGGTTTTCCATTCATGCTGTAGCCATCCATTTTGGATCTTCCGAAGCATGGACTGAGAGTCTGACACAATAACTGCTCTTATCAATGAAGTTTCAGACAACCACATTAAAGCAGCATTAGCTTCCTCTACCTCCATTCTCATGCTGGAAGTTGTTGTCATGTAGGCCCCGTTATGTTCAGCGACGATAATGCCCTTACTTCTAGCCGAGAAGCCCCATCCTGATTTCCCACCACGGGCTACAGACCCATCAGTGTACACAACTGCATCATTATTCCCATTATTTTCATTTGTCAGTTGATCAATTTCCAATTCTTCTTTTCCATTGCCCCAAGCGCTGCATTCTCCGCCAAGGCTGATGGTGACCTGTCAGTAGATCGTCAAGTTCTCACTAGACCTACTGTCGTAAATTTATTTTGAGAGAAAGAGTCTTAGAAATAGTGGTCCTGTTTAGAGTGGAGAATGGTGGTGAAAAGCTCAGTGATAGAAAATATAGAGAGTAAATAGCTGCTTCACAGAGTGCTGGGGAGAGTAAGGACAGACTTATTTACGACAAATCGTTCCTCTCAATCTTCTCTTCACTCTCCTGGTCAAACAATTATTTGCCAGTTTCCAGACACGCCCCTGCGCTCACACCGATTTGGTGCTTCAAACACACAGACGCACGTGAATACAAACTATATTAAACAGATAGGGGAAATTTTGGGCTTTGGGTATTCCAACACAGTACTAAATAAGTTTATGCTGTTTATTAATCTTAAATCAATCACAAACAATTATCAAGTTTTTTCAGGAAAAATATATCATAAGTACAGAAAATACAAATAACAAGGTGAGGGGGGGGGGGGGGGAAGAATATTGATATCGACTAAGCCCTTCCCGCTTGTATTAGACAAAGATAAACCCAGTCCAAAGATAGATAGTTATCAGGAACATAGGTAATGTAACCCAACAGTGAATTTAATTACTCTGAAAGAGGTGTTACAATATTAGGTATGGGTGGTAGACAAAAATCCATTTATTCCCAATTGTTCTTCCCTTTACTAAGCAAATGAAAAAAAGGGGGGGGGGGTAAACAGAGTTAACAAAATATCCCACTTAAAGGAACAATGCAGGGTATACAGAAAAATGTATTACCCGGTAGGCAAGTTAACAAATGGTTTTTTCAAAAAAATTAAATCTCCTGTCATTCATGCTCGCGCGTGTGGGCCCACACTCATATACTCACACACACTTACCGATTGCAGCATCAGACAATCCATAGAATTATATAAACAGCAATTACACTCTTGACATATGAAAATATCTGGTACTTCGATGTCCCGCCCCAGATGTAGCGAGGTTTGCTGATAGCAAATATTCCCACTTATCGCCGGACTTGAAGCCTAAGAGTTCTTGTGTTTTATTATATAAAAAGGAGTCTATGGGATGGCACTGACACAATTCAACACAGGGGTGAGGATGGAGTGGTCTCTTAATTTCGCTCTGGTGGTAAAATTTCTTCAAGGCGTGATGATAGCAACTGACCGGTAGATTTTAAATCCAGTGAGGAAAAACTAGGCCCAGTCACAGTTCAGGTAAATATGTACTCTCTCACAGTAGGACAGTAAATAAAATATCGCTACTGGTACTGTTCATCTTCCAGTTTATCTTACAGATTTGTAATTTAATTTGATGGTTTCTTTTTAAATATTCTTGGGTAGGCTTTCTTTCATGTAATTATGATAGCTAGGCCGCATCGGACCGCCACAAGATTAAATTTAAAATGTTTCATCAATATGTCTGGAAGTTTTAAGATGATTTCTTTATTGCTGGGATCGCAAGTTACGATCACTCTGTATGAAAGAAAAAACATGTAATATACCTTACTTACTTAGTCGTTCCCCTTCTACCGTGAGGTGTGGAGGTTTGGAAGAGAGAGCGCCAGACCATTCTATCAGCTGTCTTCTTCCTGGCCTGGTTCCATTCTAGTCCTTGGTCCTTCAAAGATTGTCTAATGTTGTCCTCCCAGCGGACTCTGGGTCGTCCTGGAGGTCTGGATCCCTGGCTCTTTGTTTCCCATGCTTTTCGTGGTAGCCGATCTTCTCCCATTCTGCAGACATGGCCAAACCATCTTAGTTGGGACTGTTCTATTTGGGTCTGCAGCGGATGGGATTTTAGGCCTTGACGGATCGTCTGGTTGCGGACCATGTCTCTTCTTGTTACTTCAACCACTTTCCTCAGATACCTCATTTCTGAGGTTTGGATCTGGCTTTTGTGGGTTGTAGTCATTGCCCACGACTCGCATCCATATGTCAAGACTGGGACATAGGTGGAGCGGTATACAGCCATCTTCGTTTTCTTACCAACCTCTTTCTTGCTGAGGAATCCACGATTTATGGCCTGAAAAAGTCTCCCAGCCGCTGCTTTTCGAGTGGCCAACTCTTCTTTGATGCCTCCCTTTCGGTCTATGATAGCTCCGAGATATTTAAAGTAGTCGACCTGCTCCAGGACCTGTTCTCCCAACTTAATCTGATGTTTTCTTTCTTCTCGTGATATCACCATGGATTTTGTTTTAGAGCTGTTTATGACCATCCCTCTCTTCTCCAGCTCTTCCTTCCAGACTTGCAGGTTGGATTGGAGATGTGCCTCTGATTTAGCAATCCGGGCAACATCATCAGCAAATGCCAGCTCCGAAATATAGACCTGTCTCATCTTCCAGTACCCCACTGAATACTTTCTTGTTCTCTCCTTACATGTAATATACCGAAAAATCAAATAACATTCTAAAGCGCGATGAATTTCCCGTTAAGACTATAATATACACTCGCGTATTTAATTATATATTTAAGAAGACACTTCACGAGTTTAAATGGTTAAAACACACATCTATATATATGACTTAACTCAATTAGTTATAAATTCCTTCGCGACTTTTAAAAGTTAATTTAAGCATTTAAGCATCTATTATCTTTTGAAATAATATAATAGATATATCATTACATTTACAACTGGAACTATTGAGATGGTTGAATTTAATAGATTTAAATTAACAAAAAATCCAGTGAAATAGAATGAATGAACTAGACCACTGATCACTTTACACAATTATATTTTACCGTTTTGCACAGAATAAATTCACTGCAAATATATATGAAAATCCCGGGAAAAATCTAACACGATTTCAAATATAGCTAGTGCTTCTGTCAAGGTCTGGCCAACGAGTGATAAAATGCATTTCTTCATGGTCTAAAATGGAATGTAAGATGAGTGGGACATGTTAAAATTTGACACCTTTTTAGATCTCATGAGACTTTCGGCGATCTGACCGCCAGACTAAAGAGAGATGCCGCCCCTGGTTTTCCGTATCTCCGCTCGCTGCGTGCGTCTGCTTTCCCGTTCGCTCCCACTGCGATCGGTTCTGTGGTTAACACCGACATTCGAAATACCGGCAGGAAACTTGCGTCGCTCGTTTCAGGGACCACTACTGCCTTTTTGATAGCGTGCCGCTAGTCTTTCCTGAGATCCCCCCGTGTCTTTGATCGTGGTCGCTACTATCGTTTGATGCTGGCAACGCCCCCCACTGGCCAAGGTAATGAAAATAACTGCATATGATTGCTCAAGAGATATCCGTGGGCGTGATTTAACCTCTCCTTAAATCAATGCGATGACCAGAATGAACGGTAGATAAACTGTCCACATATTAATCAGCAAACATGTTGACCATCTGCGTGGAAAGGTTGCATAGCTAATGAGTCCAGGTGAAATAAAATCCCGTTTGACGAAAAGTTACCACCATATTCGGGGGCACTGATGCTATGCGAAGGGGTCGTTACGAAGGGTCGTACAATATCATCCAACACTTCAGGGGTACCGATGTTAAGAGAGGGTTCTTACCATCATCTAACAAATTCAGGGACGGCTGAGTTGTCTGTCACAATCGTCCCCTCTTTTGAGACATGAAAACATCTTTTCATGTTTGATTTATGACAATGAAGCTGCCCTGATCGGTAGCTTTAGGATGATTGGTATCTTCAACTTCCTCCTCTTCCTCCGTAGTCCAGTTTGTACTCAGGAAATCCGCCCCGACATTCTGTCTTCCCGGAATATATTCCACTTTGAAAGAATAAACGCTTAAAAGAAGGGCCCAACGCATGATCCATGCGTTAAATTCTTTATTGGCACCAAGAAAGGCTAACGGAGCGTGGTCTGTTTGCACCGTGAAAGATGTCCCATAGAGAAACTCATGATGGCGTCTGATACCGTCAATCAGAGCGAGACATTTTCTTTCAACTACGCTGTAGTTCCGTTCAGCTTTATTTAATTTCCGACTGCCATAGGCAACTGGAAATAGCATGTTCAGGTCACTGTCCTCGGCTTGAAGCAGTGTTAACCCGATGCCCTGACCTGACGCGTCGACCCGCAGTACAAAAGGTTTCTTGAGGTCAGGTAACCTCAAAATGGGGTATGCAGACAACTGTCCTTTCAAAGTGCTGTACGCGTGTTCCCACTTTTGATCCCATATGACCTTATCAGGACAACCTTTCTTTGTGAGGTCAGTCAGAGGTGCCGTCAGTCCGTTGAAGTTCTGGATGTATTTCTGATAATATGCACATAGTGATAGGAACGAAATTACGTCTTTCATCGTTCGGGGTCTTTTGGCTGCAGCTATTTTCTCCACGTTCTTCTGAACAGGCCGACTACAACCGTGAGAAATAGTATGCCCCAGGAAGTCCAACTGTTCAAACCCGATGAGACATTTGCTCGGTCTGGCTGTGAGACCAGTTTCCTGTAATCTCCTGAGGAGCATAGCAACCGTAGCAATATGTTCTTCGTAGGTTTCCGATGCAATGAATATGTCATCCATGAAATTATGGATATGGGGACTTTGCAAAGGTTCTAGAAGCTTCCTCATCATCCTGGTACGTTATGCAATCCGAACGGCATCACATTAAATGTGTAATGTCCTTCACTAGTGCTGAAAGCTAACAAAGGTTTAATTTCCTCCTTGACTGGTATTTGATAATAACCTTTACTGAGGTCAATCTTGGAGAAAATCTTTGCTTTGCTGAGCTTGGTGAACAACTCAGAAACAATTTGGAGAGGTTCGGGCTGGAATTCCGTTACAGCGTTTAGCAGCCGGTAATCTATACACAGCCGAACTTCCTTATTGGGCTTCTGCAACAGCACTACACTCGAACTGTAAGGAGATGTAGACTCACTGATAATTCCTGCCTGACGCAGCTTGTCTATTTCTCCGCGAAGTGCATCAGCTTTAGCGTACGGGATGTGGTAAACTCTGGTTCGAACAGGGGTCTCGTTCGTTAATTTCATATCAAATTCAATGAGATTTGTTCGACCAGGTACATCCGTTAAGACTGCACTGTACTGTTTTAGTAGAGCCCTGGTTTCTGTTTGTTGTTCTGGTGAGAGATTGTCGCCAAACTTGACATCTTTAAAGGATTCTGTGGGTTGCAATGGGTACTCCATGCAACCATCATCATCTTCCTCGTCTTCTGTTGCTATGGCGACAACCAGGAGATGCTCGGAGGATGGCACTGGTCTTTCCAAATATTTCTTAAGGAGATTTATGTGGAAGACCTTCTCCTTTCCTTTGATGGAGATCTTGTAATTGGTACGTGAAATCTTTTTAAGGACGGTAAACGGCCCTTGCCATCCGATCCGAAGTTTATTGCTTCCGGTTGGAAGTAGCAACAAAACTTTCTCCCCTGGTTGTAGTTCTCTCTCTTTTGCAGCTTTGTTGTATCTTTTGGCATGTTTAGTGCGGGCTTTCTTAAGGTTGGTAGTAGCTAGATCCCATCCTAGCTTTAACCTTTCCTTGAGCTCAGATACATACTTGCTTGCAGAGACGACTGTCTCGTCAGCCTTTTGGTCTGTCAGAGACCGAAGTAAGGCTTCTAGTGGCCCCTTTATAGGTCTGCCAAATAAAAGTGTAGCAGGCGGGAATCCCGTAGACGCTTGGGGAACCTCTCGGTAGGCGAATAAGGCAGCCGATATATATAGGTCCCAGTTTTCCGGTTTCTCCTGACCCAGCTTACGTAACATGGTGGTGAGGCTGCCATTAAAACGTTCCACGAGCCCATTTCCGGCCGGATGGTGGGGACTTGTGTGGATATGTTTGGCCCTCAAGATCTTAAAGATCTCCTCCATTAACAGGCTACGGAATTGGGATCCATTGTCCGTCAAAACTTGTTGAGGGAATCCCAACCGTGTAAAAATCTGCACGAGAGCTTCTGCGACATGCTTGGAATCTGTGCATGTTAGCGGTACAGCTTCGGCCCACATTGTGCAAGTGTCGACTAAGGTCAGGATGAACCTGTTCCTTCTTTTGGTCCTTTCCAGGGGTCCAATGATGTCGACAGCAACCCGTTCAAATGGAGTACCCACTATTGGCATTTGCCCCATAGGTACTGGGGGTGTCAAGTGCTTGGGTGCTACCCGTTGGCACTGGGCGCAGGATTTAACGTACCTGATAATGTCAGAGTTCATTCCTGGCCACCAATAGTGGTTTTTTATTCGCTGAATAGTTGCGTTTTGTCCCATATGTCCGCTAAAGGGAAGAGAGTGCCCCATTTCTAAGATCTGGCTTCTGTACTGCGTCGGTACTAGGAGCTGGTTATTCCCCGTGTCCGGGTTGCCCGTTCTACGATACAATACGGCATCCTTAGAAAAGATATCTCCGTTGTGTCTTGGGTCCTTAGTCATGGGCAGTTTTCTAAAGCAGAGCTCCAGAGTAGGGTCCTTTTGTTGCGCCTCCTTCAGTTCATTCGGCAACAAATTTGGCGCAGGCTCCCTCTCCTTCTTGGTTTGCCCTCTTGTGGTTACCGCTGCCACAATCGGCTCCTTAGGTTTCCCAATAAACACGTATCTACATCCCAGGATAACTGGGTAGATCGGATCATCCATTATGGCCGCTTTAATAACACCTCTGACAAAATCAGAGTGTATTTCTACCAGTGCGATAGGAAGCGTCCTGGGTGCATCACTCCTGAAAACTCCACTAAGTTTGACGGTTTCCTCTGTCTCCTGACCTGGTTTGACTAGGTGCCTTGCGACAATGCGGTTAGGCCCGGGTTTTGCTTGCCCTGATCAGAGACGTTCCTGGATGTAGGGGTCATTGTCCCTCTTTTCCTTGACCTTGGTGGCCACGCTGCCACGTAGGCTTGGTGGGTTGATCAGAATTATTGAATTGGGGTAAAATCGGGTTTTTGTAGAAATACCGCTCGCTCGCGTTTTTCTGGGGAGGTCTCTGGTTATTATTTTTATCGTTGGTTATAATTCTTTGGAGCTCGGAATTTGAGGGATCAGCGATGGACTGATCTAGATTTAGTTGTTACGTGATGGTTTCATCTGTGGTGGGTTCACTTTTAGTGTCTAGGGAGTTAGGCCATTGGCATTGGTATAGCGTTTTCTGCCTTATTGTGAGGGATGTCCTTAAAAGCCTGACTGCGGCCCTGTTCAGCCAAAAATCTACGGGTTTTGGTTTGGACAAATTGACTTTATCTGTTTCCACAGTCACAAGTCGCACTCAGTAGTCCATCATATGTATGAGGTAGGTCAG
>JAMPIV010004908.1:0-12500 GCA_024509875.1 Oreohelix idahoensis
TTTTTAATAGGGGAGGTGGTTAGGGTGTGGAGTGTGTGGAAATGGGTGGTTAAAATTGTGGGGTTGTTTTTGGAGTATGTTGTAAGTTGGTGAGAAGCAAGTAAGTGGTTTGGGTTGTTTTATGTGGGGGGGGGTGGATTATTTGTGGGTTGGTAGTTGATATGGTAGTGTAGTGTGGGGTTTTGTGGGGTGTGGTTAAGGGTAGGATGAATATGGGGTGAATGATGGATTGGTGGTTTTTAGGTTATTGTGGTTAGTAGTGTGGTGTGGAAAAGTTGTAGGGATGGATGTATTGTTATTTAATTGTTTGATTTTGGTGTGGTGGGGGTTAGGTGAATTGGAGGGTATAGAATATGTATGTTTTATGAGTGTGGTTTGGGTGAGGTTTGGGGGTGGGAATATGTTTGGGGGATTTGGTTGGTTGTTTGTGGTGATGGTGGGTTGGATAGTGGATTTGTGGGTGTTAATTAGGTTATTGATATGGTGTGGTATTGGATGTGGTAATTGGGGTGTTGGTGTTGGATAGGTGGGTATGATTGGGGTTTTTATGTGGTTTTGGGGAAGGGATATGGTGGTTAGTAGTTTTGTAGGGGGGGGTTTAAAATTTCTTGAGTGGTGGGTGAATATTTGTCAGGATTTTGGGATATGTAAAGTTGGTTTGGTTTTAAGGTATATGAGTAGATTAGAAGGTGTTTGGTTGAGGTATTTTATTTTAGTTTTTATTATGGGGTGAATGGGTTGGTTGGAGATGATGTGGTAGTATGGGGTGGTAAAGTTTTGATTTGGATTATTAGTAATTTAGTGTAAATTATTGGTTAGTTAGTTTTTAGTAATGAATTAAGAAGATTGAGTGGGGGTATATTTTTATTAGATGAGGTATTTTTATAATTAGGTTTTATGTTTTTTTATTTATTGGTATTTATAATTTATTTTCTATTGGAAAGGTTATATTCAGTTGCACACCGTTTTGAAAATTACACGAGTTTCTTATAACATACTTCTGAATGTCCCAAATCACTAATGTACTGTGACGAAAATTCGATTTTTATGTCTCGTTGTTGTTTTGTTTTGTTTTTTTTTTTTGGTGGGGGGGGGGGGGGGGGTGGTAGGGTGGGTTTTATACTCTGATGTTTATTATTAATTTTGTTATTGAAATATGGGTGTTGATTTATTTGTTAAATATCGTAATTAGGTTTTGATGGGGTAATGTGAATTAGGTAATGGTTTAATTTTTTATAGGGTGTTCTTGAAGTATTGGTGTTAGTATTGGGGTTGAGTCAAAGGAAAAAGTATCCCGCTCCCCCAGAGAGAGAGGACGCTCCAGGAGGAAAGCCCTCCCCGAATGTCGAGACAGGTCCCCCCCCGATGCCTCCATATCGATATTGACCCACCCGAATAGGAATTGGAGTGGGTTCTGATGACGTTCGGTAATTCCGACAATGTCCGAACCGTCCACTTTGCTTCAAAGGTGCCAGACCACTTTGTCCGCCCGACTGGATTACGAACATGACCACCTAGTCCATACAGGTGTCCTGGCGATGAACTTATCCGTATGGTCTGACGGCCGTTCAACGAGGTTAACAAAGACATCTACCGCTGGCCTACCGGACACATTGGTCTGTGTCCTGTTCACTCAGATTATCACCCATGCGTATTGTTTGATCAGTTGAATTGTTCACGCACAATCGTCCATGCGTGACATCACAAGTTACTTAGAGCTTATTGTCGTCTGTTGTTTCTGTGTGAACTCTCAAACTTATTATTATTATTATTATTACCTCAAACTTAAAACCTTTCATTCTTCTGATCATTCTTGTACATGTATTTTATTTCCACTTGTACATGCCTCAGGTCACCACTGCAGACGGAAACCTGTGCTATGGCATTTCGTACAGTGGTGGCTTCCGCTGCAATTTGTTTATGGTGACGAGGTTGCTAGTCCCATGTATAAAACCTCTATGGTCGCCTCTTATGATATTTGATGAGCCACAGTAAATTTATTCTTTGCTCCCGAATATCGGTATCGAGTCTGGCGATTTACATCGACAGCGATCTACATTCAGAAGGAATACATAAGCCTAGATCACAGACGTCAATAAATAAGTTTTTATAGAAGGAACAAATTTACCTTTATCAGAGAAATCACTTTTGACGAAATTTACCTTTATCATAGCTAGAACATTAAATTAAATTCGCCCTGATCATAGATAGAACATTCCATGAAATTCGCCTTTATCATAGAACATTTGACGAAATTCACCTTATCAGAGATATAACATTTGACAAAATTGAATTTATAAAGAGACTGATTTGGCGCAATAAGGAAGCTGAAATCTGTCTGTCATATAAAAAGACATAAAAGTCTAGAAATGTTAGTAATGGAAGGCATGGTCCATGGAAAAAGGGGAAGGGGACGATCTAGACGACGGTGGACCCAGGACATCACAGAGAGCCTGAACATGTCTTTGGAGGATGCAGGTCGGCTTGCCCAAAATCGTGATGTGTTCAAAGCAGCTGTAATGGAGACAACGTTCTGGAGAGAATACGTCACATGATGATGAGAGAAATAGTTTGAATATAAACAAAATTAAAATAAAGATAAGCATAGTTAAAAAAATATTCCGGAAATATAATCCATGACAAGGTCACCAAGAAATCTGAATACAGGAAAATGTTGAGTTTTTTTTTTTTTTACTTCAGCATGCCTGACATTTTTGTTAAATGGCGAGACAACAAGACAGACATAAGACATCACAGAACTACGGGAGAGATTGACTAGAAGGAATAAATGGCGAGACAACAAGACAGACATAAGACATCACAGAACTACGCGAGGGATTGACTAGATGGAATAAATGGCGAGACAACAAGACAGACATCACAGAACTACGGGAGAGATTGACTAGAAGGAATAAATCACGAGATTGTTGATAAACCAGCAATATTTCTGAGAATAAATCTTGTGATTGTAGATATAATCCAGCAAATCTTTGTAGAATAAATCTTATGATTGTTAATATAAATCAGCAATATTTTTGAGAATAAATCCATTGATTGTAGATATAAACCAACAATTTTTTATATAATAAATCTTATGATTGTTGATATAAATCATAAACACTTCTGAGAATAAATCCTTTGATTGTTGATATAAACCAGCGATTCTTTACAGAATAAATTTGATGATTGTTGATATAAATCAACGATACTTCACAGAATAAATCGCAGGGTTGTTGATGAAATACTTCAGAAAAAAGACATAACTTATTTGATCAATATGAACGTGTAGTAAATATTAACTGAACCTGGTAAAACAATTGAGAATTTCTTCAAGAGTTTGGAATGAAATTAATGGCAAGATAAACAAATAGAAATGTTAAGTATTGTTAATAGCACATATCTAAAAAAAAAATAAATAAATAAATAAGACTTCTAAAAATCACGACTTGACAGTTTAACTAAAGAAAACAGGAATTCGAACCAATAGTACATTGATCTGTAAGACAGTAGTAAAATAAAGTAAACAATAAAACATTTAACACATCTACGTAATATGTAGGTGTGTAATATGTCACGTGGTTTGATATTGACATAACATGTTGTCCTTCACTGCTGGTGCTGTTCTTGTTGACAATCACTTTAATGCTTTAAAAATATGCATCTTTAATTATGTAATCGTTTCTTATACATTTGTTGACTTCTTGTGTTTAATTCTGTATTGATGCTGTTCGTGATTGACTTCTTGTGTTTAATTCTGTGTTGATGCTGTTCGTGATTGTCTTCTTGTGTTTAATTCTGTGTTGATGCTGTTCGTGATTGTCTTCTTGTGTTTAATTCTGTATTGATGCTGTTCGTGATTGACTTCTTGTGTTTAATTCTGTGTTGATGCTGTTCGTGATTGTCTTCTTGATGTTAATTCTGTGTTGATGCTGTTAATGATTGTCTTCTTGTATGTTTAATTATGTGTTGATGCTGTTTGTAATTGTCTTCTTATGTTTCATTCTGTATTGATGCTGTTCCTGATTGTCTTTTTTGTGTTCAATTCTGTGTTGATGATGTTCGTAATTGTCTTCTTGTGTTTAATTCTGTGTTGATGCTGTTCGTGATTGTCTTCTTGTGTTTAATTCTGTTTTGGTGATGTTCGTGATTGTCTTTTTGGTGTTTAATTCTGTGTTGATGATGTTCGCGATTGTCTACTTGTGTTTATTTCTGTGTTGATGCTGTTCGTGATTGTCTTCTTGTGTGTTAATTCTGTGTTGATGCTGTTCGTGATTGTCTTCTTGTGTGTTAATTCTGTGTTGATGCTGTTCGTGATTGTCTTCTTGTGTGTTAATTCTGTGTTGATGCTGTTCGTGATTGTCTTCTTGTGTGTTAATTCAGTGTTGATGCTGTTCGTAATTGTCTTCTTGTGTGTTAATTCTGTGTTGATGCTGTTCGTGATTTTCTTCTTGTGTATTACAGTAGAACTCCATTTATCCGAACCCCAATTATCCGAACATCCAATTATCCGAACACGTTTTCCAGAAAAAAAAAAAAAAAAAAAAAATCAGATGCCACAGTCACGTTAGACTAAAATTCTGAATCTTTTGATGCGGCAAACTTCAAATGTGTGCGAACAATTTGTAGAGAATGGGATGGCTAATGGTTGGCCGCTTACGTACAGGAAGTCAGTTAGATCATAAAGTCCATTGTACGTGTGCGTTCTAGGTAGAACACTGGCTATACAGACAGTTCAACTTAAAATAATTGTGTCTGCTACTACAGCAGAATAATTTTGGTGTACAAGTATTTCTCTGTGCGATATGGCATCTTCCAGTAGGCCTAAAGCATATAAAAGGAACCGCAATGTTTTGTCAATTGAAACGAAAACAGAAATTATCAAGAGACTAGGACAAGGTGAAACTGTGTCTTCACTTGCGAGGATTTTCAATTTTGGGAAAGCTACCGTCTCTGACATCAAAAGTAACAAGGATAAAATTATGAGTTTTGCATCGAAATTTGATAGTGAAAATGGGTCGAAGAAACGTAAAACCATGAGAAATGCGAAAGATGTGAAATTGGAAGAGGCTTTGTATATATGGTTTGTGCAAAGAAGAAGCAAAGGGGAACCTATCTCTGGTTCTCTGTTGTGTGAAAAGGCACTTCAGTTCAACAATCAACTTGACGGTCCTCCTGACTTTAAGGCTAGCCAGGGATGGTTAAGAAACTTTAAATCTCGTCATGGCATACGAGAATTGGAGATTCAAGGGGAATCTTTATCTAGCGATGCAACTGCCGCTGAAAATTTTAAAGAAACATTCTTGGCTTTTTTGGAAGAAGAAGGTTATTCACTCGATGATGTGTATAATGCCGATGAGACTGGCTTATACTGGAAATCATTGCCTCAAAAATCACTTGCATCTCAGCGCGAAGCAGCTGCCCCTGGGTTTAAAAAGTGCAAAGAGAAAGTAACAATTTTGGTAGCCGCGAATGCCAGTGGAAGTCATCGTTTACCGGTGCTAATGATCGGCAAAGCCAAAAAAAACCACGTTGTTTAAAGAATGTGACATGTCTCCCATTGTGTTACAAAGCACAGAAGAGTGCTTGGATGAATAGTGAAATATTTCTTGATTGGTATACAAATCAGTTCATCCCAAATGTGAAGAGGTTGAGAGAACAAGAAAAGAAAACTGGAAAAGTAATTTTTCTACTGGACAATGCACCATCTCATCCAGAGACGGATACATTGAATGCAGTTGATGCAAATTTTAAAGTAATTTTTCTGCCTCCCAATGTAACAGCACTGATTCAACCAATGGATCAGGGTGTTATAGCAAAGCTTAAAAAGATGTACAAGAAGGAAGTCATGCGTCGTTTATTGTTGGCTGAAGATGAAGAAAGTGTGGTGGCGTTTTCCAAAAAGCTTAATCTCAAAGACTGCTGCTATATGTTAGCTGATGCTTGGACCACCCTGTAACAAGATAATCTCAACAAGGCTTGGAGTAGATTGCTTGGGAAAAAAGGAGGAAATTAAACTACTGCAGTGGACACAAATGATGATTGTATAAATGAAGTTGTGGAACTGTTTCAAGCAATGCCCGGATTTTCGGACTGTGACAAAGATGATGCACACATGTGGCTAGAAGATGATAATGGTTCTGGTTTTCAGTTTTTGAATGACGAAGAAATTTTGTCTTTTGTGCAAGAAGAAAACCAAATACATGTAGTGACCGATGATGAAGACTCCTCAGAAGTACATGATGTACTTGTAGATTATGAAGAAAAACCAAAACGTCGACCAAGTCCTGAAGAGGCCTTTATAGCACTAGAAACAGCGATGGCTTGGTACGAGCAAGAAGATGACAGCTGTCCTACACAGCTTCTGCTGTTGAAGAGAATGCGGGACTTAGCAGCCAAAAAGGAGACTATCCAGTTTGGTGCAAAAGAGGATTCCTCATTATTTTAAATAGTGGGCTACATCTGTGCAAGTACATATATACGTAAGTTGCGCCTGATTTTGAATTGTTTGTAATGTTATTTTGAAAACATTTCTCTTTCTTAACAAAAATAATTAATACAAGTAGTACATGCACTGCAGTGTAATGAAAGATTTTGGTGATACAGTGATCTAATACAGTGTGGGTATTATTATTACAGTACAAGTAAATATGTTTTATAGTGTATTTTCCTTGTGATGGTTAATTATTTTTAGAAATATGTGTACATGTACTCGATACATTATGTAATCCAATTATCCGAACATTTGATTATCCGAACGATGCTCGGTCCCATGGGGTTCGGATAAATGGAGTTCTACTGTAATTCTGTGTTAATGCTGTTTGTGATTTTCTTCTTTTATTTAATTCTGTATTGATGCTGTTCATGATTGTCTTCTTGTATTTAATTCTGTGTTGATGCTGTTCGTGGTTGTCTTTTTGAGTAGGCTCTACATGTTGTAGATTATTTTTTTTTTAAATTAATGAAAATAATTATCGATTACAACCGATGATGACTTTTAATTAGAGTACATGTTGTTCATGTCTGTAAATTACATATTCAAATGCTGTCATCCACTTATTGGCAACATGACTCCTGGCCACTTACTCTATAGTAGTGGTTCCCAAAGCAGGCAGTACCGCCCCGTGTAGGTTTTGGGAAGATCCAGGGAAAATATGGCGACGGGACGTTCAGTAGTAAGGGGTTGGCTGAGGGTTTGGCAAGGTAACCTAAACAATATTACTCAATATAACACTTAATGTAAAAGCGTTTTGATTTTATAGGGGCCTGACGTGAGCTCTTAAAAGGAGAACTTAGCCTGAACATAGCCAAACCCACCGCTATTCTCTGTTCGCTCGTCCCAGTTTCTCTCTCATACATCTTATTATAGCAGAGGTTCCCAACATCAGTGAAGTGAAGACGAGACAGGAAAGATAGATATCTACTAGGATCATTAAGGAAAGCATAGTTTCCTCTATATTTGACATCCTGAGCTCAGGCAACCATCGCTGATCATAAATTCTAAATTGACCTGCCACTGAAACATCATTTTTTGATGATGCGTAGATGGCAGAGCGGATAGTGTGATTCGCTTGCATGGCTAGGCGGGGTTGTCGCACGGAAGGTCCAGTGTTCAAATCCTGGGTAAGCCACTCATGTCTGTTGTTTTTCTGTTGTCTGGTGTTCTACTTCTTTATTTCCTGCGAGTGCCTGATAACATACCTTTATATTTGTTTCATATTAATTTACTGTTTACAGGCCTCAGGTTTCCCTCCCTTATTTGTAATAAATGTTTGTACAATACCAAACCTACCCACTATCCTGTTCTCACTGTTCTAGTCTACTATCATTTACTGGACACAGTATTAAGGTCCTAAGGGTCTTGTTGGATTCGGCCTATACTGCTTGATAGAAATACAACAGAAGTGATTGCGTCATTAATAGGCTGAACTGCCCATGGAGGACTTCTGGTGTCGTGTATTGTGGTTCGCACTATTGACCTGCCATTGAAACATCATTTTTTGATGATGCGTAGATGGCAGAGCGGATAGTGTGATTCGCTTGCATGGCTAGGCGGGGTTGTCGCACGGAAGGTCCAGTGTTCAAATCCTGGGTAAGCCACTCATGTCTGTTGTTTTTCTGTTGTCTGGTGTTCTACTTCTTTATTTCCTGCGAGTGCCTGATAACATACCTTTATATTTGTTTCATATTAATTTACTGTTTACAGGCCTCAGGTTTCCCTCCCTTATTTGTAATAAATGTTTGTACAATACCAAACCTACCCACTATCCTGTTCTCACTGTTCTAGTCTACTATCATTTACTGGACACAGTATTAAGGTCCTAAGGGTCTTGTTGGATTCGGCCTATACTGCTTGATAGAAATACAACAGAAGTGATTGCGTCATTAATAGGCTGAACTGCCCATGGAGGACTTCTGGTGTCGTGTATTGTGGTTCGCACTATTGACCTGCCATTGAAACATCATTTTTTGATGATGCGTAGATGGCAGAGCGGATAGTGTGATTCGCTTGCATGGCTAGGCGGGGTTGTCGCACGGAAGGTCCAGTGTTCAAATCCTGGGTAAGCCACTCATGTCTGTTGTTTTTCTGTTGTCTGGTGTTCTACTTCTTTATTTCCTGCGAGTGCCTGATAACATACCTTTATATTTGTTTCATATTAATTTAAATTCTAACTGTGATTGTCTGCTAAAATGTTTGTGTGACGTATAACTAAATTCTGATGATATAATTCTGTTTTGCTATGGTATTTTTTGACTGCAATAATGGAAAATAATTTTTTAATTTATACATGATGTTTAACATCTCATATTGGTGAAACTCAGGTTGTTGGATACCACATTCAACAAATGATATTCATGTTATTAATTTATCTCAAGCTCGGGTAAAGTTTTCTTCCATGTCTGTCTTTTGTCAGCTGGCTCGTGCACGCTGGTACTAAATGGTCAACATTGTTCTTGATGTAAAAAATAGCTGTCCCCGTTATTTCCCAGTGCCATATTTTGACTGTGCAAGATCAAATTTGATGTAGCTTCGAATTTGCCTAGAAACTCGCTGTTTTTTTTTTTTTTAGTTTGATTGACAGTTTGTCTTCTTTTGGCAAAGCACGCCCCCTTAGACTTTAAGTGTGTTAATACAGGGATGCAGTGACCACTCATAAACAAAGGAACACTTCAGTAGCCATGAGAAGCGAGGCACTAAGACGGGCACCATCCCCATATTTTGGTTATGACTGGAGGGTTACTATGACGACCTACTAATGCTGATAGGCTTGCTGCAGAGCCGTTTTGAATGAAGAGTCCTCGTAACCAATAGGGAGATCCCAGAAGTGATCAATTATAAACCTACCAGACTTATATCAGCAGCCGTCTAAATATAGAACGTGACGGCCAGGGGCGGGCGATTAGTATTATAAATTGAGATGGTCAGAAGTTTAGCTATTTCAAAGCGTAGACAGTTGCAAGCTTAGCTCTTTAGAAGGTTCGCAACAGTTTTTTCAGTGTGACTTAGATCGGCTATTACAAGGTTTTTGTTGAAGACTGATATCACCTGTGGAATAATGGGTATGTATTTTCTGATTTTATATTTGGTACGATATGTCAGTGTGTAAGCGTAGTGTAATTCTGTGTTTGTGTTGTCGCTGTACTGGCCCATTTCTCAGAACTTATCAATGGTTGCATTTTATTATAGACCTACATCTATTGTTTGCACGGTTGCATTGAATAACTACAATTATAACCATGTCATAGAATAAGATAGATAGACCTGTGACTTTCTGACTGGGTGGCTGAAACATTTACCGAAAATACAACAACAACCTGAATGGCTAGATATAAGTATGACGACGATTATCTTATGCGTTTACACGTAAAACAAAGATATTGATGAATTAATACAAATATCACAAACATTATTCTTAGTTGTGCAATATGACTAGTTATTAATGACTGCAAACACAGTTTGTGAATTATTTCAAATATAACACGGATGAGTGTGAAATATTACAAATATAACATGGGTATGTGTGATTTATTAAAAATGTATCAAGGATGTTTGTGAATTATTATAAATATAACAAGGACTATTTCGCATTACTGCAAATATAACACTCATAATTTTGAATAAGTACAAGAATATCCTGCATGTAAATTGATAGCTACCAGATATACCAAGTATATGTATAGATAACTGCCAGATAAAACAAAGATAACCGTACGGAAACAACTGCGTTAGTAAAACAAAGATTTGAGCCGCTGTGATACTCGCAATGAAATCATTTTTTTAAACAGCTAAGGAAGTTTTAATAAGCCAGTTCTTGCTTTAACAAAGAGGAAAACACAGACGATAGAAGTAAGTTCAGTTTCCAGTATGAGTCTAGAAACAGACGTATCAGCGTCACGTGAAAAAAAAACAAACTAAAAAAGAAACAAAAAAAAAACCTATTAAGCTGCAATCGAGAAAACCCAGCTGAGTGTGGAGAATGTTAGGAAAGATGATAGAAAACTTGAAGGCTCGTGATATCAGTTTGGTTAATCATTTTGATATTGAAAGATATATTCACTCACCAAGATAGATGCATGTTGTGCAACGTGGCATACATGAGCTTCGCAGATGAAAGTCAGATTACTCACATGAACACTTTAAAGGATGGCTAGAAAATGTGATGTGAGAGATAACGTATGACATATGAGCAGACATCCAAGTTCTGTCAACAGGCATTTCTGTTATGTCTAGATGACGTATGTCAACCACATCAAACACTTAGCAAACACGTTCACACCGTATGTCTGTGCAACAAATTGAATATCGGACAAATAAAAAAGTGCTCATGTAGGGAGGACACAGAAACAGTACAACACATAGTCCAAAACTGTCAGCTCCATGGGAGGAGCAAGTGGCAGCATGACCCAAGTTTTCAGGGAGAAACTGTCCGGTAACGAGAGAAGTCTGAGACGGACTACCGGCTGTATAAGAGAGATATATATGTGATTATATGAGAGATAGATGTGATTACATGAGAGATAGATGTGATTATAAGAGAGATAGATGTGATTATATGAGAGATAGATGGGATTATATGAGAGATAGATGTGATTATATGAGAGATAGATGTGATTATATGAGAGATAGATGTGATTATAAGATAGATAGATGTGATTATATGAGATATATGTGATTATATGAGAGATAAATGTGATTAGATGAGAGATAGATGTGATTTTAAGAGAGATAGATGTGATTATATGAGAGATATATGTGATTATATGAGAGATAGATGTGATTATATGAGAGATAGATGTGATTATAAGAGAGATAGATGTGATTATATGAGAGATAAATGTGATTATAAGAGAGATAGATGTGATTATAAGATAGATAGATGTGATTATAAGAGAGATAGATGTGATTATAAGAAAGATCATGTACTCAGAAGAGACCCCAATGCCATCACAAGAACCGCTATTCTTTGGACCCCTGAAGGAAAACGAAAGAGAGACCGACCAAAAACCACCTGGCGGAGGACTGGAGGCTGAGATGCAAAAAATGAATCAGAGTTGGAGCACTGTACGAAGGATGGCCGCCGACCGAGCAAAGTGGAATCAATATGTTGTTGCCCTACAAGACGCCACTAGGCGTGATGGCCACTGATTGCTTTGACGGTCGGCGGCTAAGAATCAAAGAAGAAGATAAGAGAGATAGATGTGATTATAAGAGAGATAGATGTGATTATAAGAGATATCTATGTGATTATAAGAGAGATAGATGTGATTATATGAGAGATAGATGTGATTATATTAGAGATATATGTGATTGTAAGAGAGATAGATGTGATTATATGAGAGATAGATGTGATTATATGTAAGAAAGATGTGATTATATGAGAGATAGATGTGATTATATGAGAAATAGATGTGATTATATGAGAGATAGATGTGATTTTATGAGAGACAGATGTGATTATATGAGAGCGAACGATAAAAAAAAGAAGACACGTTATGTCAGAATGGCTCGGGAAATAGACAAAATGCTAAAACAGAGACTTGCCATCCAACTCCGATCAAATGTTTCCAGGGAGAATAGTAAAAATGGCGACTGATTAATTTGCACATTCATACCAACTTTGCGCGACAGAGATGTTAAAAAATTTACTTGGTAAAGTCTGGGAAAAGGAAGAGATACCAGCAGAATGGAAGGAAGGATATCTGGTTAAGTTGCCTAAGAAGGGAAATTTACAAGAGTGCACAGCTTATAGATGAATAATGTTACTTTCAGTGCCAGGAAAAGTATTAAACAGGATTATCCTTGAAAGATTAAAAGAGTCCATAGACAAGAAACTGAGAGATGAACAAGCAGGTTTTCGACAAAACAGATCCTGTACAGACCAGATAGCCACTTTGAGATTAATAGTTGAACAAAGTCTGGAATGGAATTCACCACTATACATTGGATTTGTGGACTACGAAAAGGCATTTGACAGTGTAGATAGAGAATCACTTTGAAATTG